>CALNHX010002259.1:57240-186347 GCA_940337035.1 Agriotes lineatus | reverse complement strand
GTTTCCTATTTACGTCACCCAGTGTTGTAGGTTGACCTTTTAAGAAAATAAAATTCTAAGCTTGAAGGAAACTTAGAAAACATACAACTGGTGGGAATTATATATACATAGTAACTTTATAATAAAAATGCAGTACCTATAAAATGAATAATAAATTCTGTTAGTCAACATAAATTTGAACCAATAAACAACTGAGAGAGTTGGACGTACCTTATATTCCTTTCAACTGAACAGTCACATTTATACTTCACGAGTAGTGTAGGTAGGGAGATTCTGGGACACTTCGATTGGTTTGGAACTTGGCTAAGTGTCACGTGGCGAGGTCATTGGCCTCTGGTTTGAAACTTGGCTAAGTCTAGGCGAAGGTCACGGGCCTAGCCGGGGTCAAGGTCAAGCGCCTCACCTAGGTCACGTGCCACTACCGGTTCCCACGATGAAATTTGAGGCTAAATGTCTAATTTTGAAATTTTTACAAGATTCTCATGATGAATTTTGCCTACGCTTATCAAAAAATATTTCTCAAGCTGAACAGGATGTGAGTCATCGTCTGAGAATGTAGACATGTTCATTCTTGCAGGATGTTGTTATCATATAGGTAAGAAAAGGGGCAGCGCTTCTATTCCACTACCTGTTTCAACTACCATCTCAAGGTCACCCATATAGCCTTGCAGGCTACACTGGCAGGTAAGCACCCTGTTAGACAGGGGGACAGGGTAAACAGACAGTTGGACTGGTAGACAGGCAGACAGACAGACAGACAATTAGACAGGTAGACAGGTAGACAGCTAGACAGGTAGGCAGGTAGACAGCTAGACAGGTAGGCAGGTAGACAGCTAGGACAGCCAGGTAGACAAGTAGACTGACAGGTCCATGTAGCCTTGCAGGTTTCTGCTTGCCACGTCTACTTACTTTTTCCTTGCAAAGTAGATTAAAATTGGTGTGGAGGGGGGTGACTTATTCTTGTTAGCGGTATATAATTAAAATTTTCCAGTTTAAATTAGTATTGTGAAGTAGTTGAAACTGTAAACATGGGCTCCTCTAAAGTATATAGTATTACTCAGCTCTTGGGAGATAGAATTAAGCCAACTAACGAGAGATTCGGACTCCGGTTATTAGTAGAAAATCTCGACAACAACAACCTAATTACAGATGTTTGAAATATAAATTATACAGAAGACGAACAACTCCTTTCCAACAGCAATTTAGATTTACTTATGCCGATTACAGAACCATTTTGCGACAATATAATGTTGGCTAAAATTATTGACCTTGTAGATTGCGAATGAGAAAGTGGTCTTATTGTTAAGAAGGAGATATGCGGTGCTTGTAATAATCACTTACGGGGGAAATTCTCTAAATTTATTTCTGCTAGACATGGAGTAAAAGCAAAATTACCTTATCTTCTACAAAGTGAGAACAGGATTACAAGAGGAATTCTACAAGTTATTGGATAGGAAGGTCTGGAAAATATTAACAAAAAATATAAAAACCCAGTAGTAATTCCGTACAAAGTAGAACTAGCCGATGTTAATGTGCAGACCCTGTTAGAAGAAATTCCAGAAATTTTAAAACAGCTCCAAATAGATGATCACTACCTTTTGGATTTTGATATAACACAAGATTAAGCAGGAATATTTAACAAGATAGAAATGGGCCATTATTTGACTACTAACCATAACTTTTGTCATCAAGGAGAGTCCAAGGAAAATTATAATGTGATTGTGGACAATGATAAAACAGTTGGAATTGATTGTTTAACATGGTTAAATTCGAATGCGAGAGTTAAAATATACAACAAATTTGTATGTCAAATAACAAGTCCAGGAGTTAACAAACAGATTGGTAACCATATTATCGACTTTATCAATTGCCCGGATACCCGTTTAAAGGCAACATTTTCGTCTATTTCCGCTAAGGAACATGGAATTACAAGATTGGAGGCAACAATATATAATTATACTATTGGAGATTATTATAATGCACACAATGGATTTGATCCTTTAAAAGATTGTTTAAATTTATTGGAAACCAGTAAAATGTACTTCCAAGATGCTCCAATATATTCTGTCTCGATTGCTAAAATGTGGACTAAATGGACTAATACTCTGCAGAATAGTTGTTGTGTTGTATTTAATAATGTCTTACATTATGTTTATTGGGGAAATAGAAACACAAGAAAGTTGACTGGATTACAAATTAAATTACCCGATAATCTATAAAACCGAAATAAGATGATAAATTATGCACTTTCTGCTTTTAGTTTTAATTATCTGCCAATTAATTACGTAGCAATTGTAGAAAATGATGTAAATACAGGTGACATAAATATTAGGCAAAAATGTTATACGGATGGGGCCATAATTATATATAACAACAATGAGATAACATGAATAACAAAATAGAATGCTTGAGTAAAAAAGAGATGGCCATACGAAAAAATTATTTTAGTAGGCATGTTTAGTTGACAAATGTCATAATTAAATTAAGCGTCAAGCCTTCTCGAATGTTTGCTACGATGTTTATCTCCTTCTTACTCAAGCAATACGAGTTATTTTCTTGTTCATGTTATCTCATTGCTGTTATATATAATTGTGGCCCCATCGGTATTAAAGCTGGAGAAATTATTTTTTCTAAATCCACGACCATTTTCTCTACTATTTCGAAAGGTGTAAGTATCGAAGGTATGGGATTAATCAAAACGAATAATGTCATTCCCAAGTTTTAAGGAAGAGAACCAACATAACTAACAAACTTTCTCCGCATGCAATTAAAGAAATAGAACCACTCTCATCTGTTTATATATTAAGTGCAAGGAAACGAGAACTAGAGCTGGAAGAAATAAATTTGAAAAACGAAAAGTAGAATATGTGCAAAATACAATTGCTATAAAAGAACAATACCAATAATTGCTCGAGAAAGAACACAAGTTAATAGAAATGAGAGAAATTTTAAGAAATTACTTTAAAAATCAATGGAAAAATTTGGATATAACTGGATGTTATACGATTTCCGCATTTACTGTAAATAATAGCGGATATAACAATTATGGGAAATATCCATGTCGGAATACTTGGAGAAAAAAATGGGTGTAAAAGCGTTTACTTCTTAAAAGGACATTACAAAAATGTGTTTTTAAGTATTTACAACTCGAGAGAAAATCTTAAAGAAGAAGGTTACATTTAAATTCCTTTTAACAAATCGGATATAATATGTTTACCAACCGAGGAACCACTTATATCATTTAAAACAACGGAATTACAACATTTAATGGTCACTCATTCCCGAAAGTTGAGAAACTTAAATATTATACGGAAGTGTTGCAAAATATGGATAATAATAGTTCATCTTGCAAGAAGAAATAGAACAAATTGACGATATTACTATGCAAGAAATAATAGGTAGTATTAAGGTTACACAATGTCATCGGTTGGAAGAATTAGAAGAAGGAACGGAACTAATTATTAAAGCAATTAAACAAAAACAATTCAGACAAAAGATTTGTTATATTTTACAGTTCGAAAACCTAGAACAGTTGTACATATCTAATTACTGGTTAGAAAAAGAAATACAAGATTCAAATTTAGATTTAAATTACAGAATAAAAATTAAATTAGATAGAATTAAGACTACTGTAAGTAAAAATAAAGAAAGGTTGTGTTCTGTGTGTAAATTGTACGAATTTTTGTAATTTTGTAATTTGTAAGGCAATAAAATGGTTTTAACCGGTTTGTTATTTTTCTCTCCTAAAATTGAATTTCTCATGGTGATAGAAAAAGTAGGTAGACGTGGCAAGCAGAAACCTGCAAGGCTACATGAGAACTGGTTTGGACCTGTCAGTCTACTTGTCTACCTGGATGTCTAGCTGTCTACCTGTCTACCTGTCTAGCTGTCTACCTGTCTACCTGTCTAGCTGTCTATCTGTCTAATTCTCTGTCTGTCTGTCTGCCTGCTTGTCTACCAGTCCAACTGTCTGTTTACCTGTCCGCCTGTCTAACAGGGTGCTTGCCTACCTGCCAGTGTAGCCTGCAAGACTATATGGGTGACCTTGATGGTAGTTGAAACAGGGTAGTCGAATAGAAGCGCTGCCCCCCTTTCTTACCTATATGATAACAACATCCTGCAAGAATGGACATGTCTACATTCTCAGACGATGACTCACATCCTGTTCAGCCTGAGAAATATTTTTTGATAAGCGTAGGCAAAATTCATCGTGAGAATCTTGTAAAAATTTCAAAATTAGACATTTAGCCTCAAATTTCATCTTGGGAACTGGAAGTGGCACGTGACCTAGGTGAGGCCCTTGACCTTGACCCCGGCTAGGCCCGTGACCTTCGCTTAGACTTAGCCAAGTTTCAAACCAGAGGCCAATGACCTCTCCACGTGACACTTAGCCAAGTTTTAAACCAATCGAAGTGTCCCAGAATCCCCCTAACTACACTACTTTCGCGATTCTGTTTTATTTTTCAATTTAAGGTGTGCTGAGTTTACTAATACATTTGTAGCAACAGCAGTAAATATATGGTCTATAAGTTACAAAACTGTGTAACTTGAATTTAACGATTCAAATCCAATTGCGTCATATTCACTGTCTGGTAATATATTTCTTCTAAAAAATACCAGTAGGAATAATCCCAGATTTAAATCCAACAGAGATAGTTGAACGTAGATATCATTGGAAATATTGGTCTCTTTTTCTTCTACATTCATGTTTTGGATCGATGAGTGGATATTAGAAAATATAATTTTTTGTTTCCAATCTCCGACAGCTTTGTCAATATGCAATTAAACAGTAGCGACAAACTATACCCTTGTCGTAGACCTAAATGCTTGGTAGCCTTCTAATCTTCCTTTTCTTGTATGCTTATTGTCGTATTATCGTACATTATGGCTATTGTTTGAATGAGATGCGAACGTATTCCTTTTTACCATAGTTTTGTCTATTTTATTTTGTTTAAAGCTTTTGTGTAGTCTATAAAGAGGATGTGTGCTTCTTTGTTAAATTCTCTGTTTTTCTACAATTTTCTTTAATATTACTATATTATTTGGGCAAGTCTTCCCTTTTTTGAGCCACTCTGTCCTTCTAGAAGCAAATGTTCTGGAATTATCTTTAGTCTACGGTTATTATTTTTCAGTAAATTTTTTAAGACCGTTTAAGGAGGCTAATCTCTCTGTAAGTATCACATTTAGATCTGTGGCCTTTTTTATATATTGGTGCGATTAGTGCACTTACTAGCTATTAGGGGTAGTTTTCTTTTTGCTACTGTTTCTGGAATACATTGAATTAGTTCACTCATCTACAGCAAATAAACGGTACTCATTTGTGTTTTTAACATAATATTGGTATCGGCTGCAACGCCCTCTTCTAAAATTCCGTTTTCACTTGCATTTTCAAAATGGATTGCCTTCCCAATTATGCTGTGAGATCAACTGTCTACTGTTGTGTGCCTAGGAACACTTTTATCTTCAACGAGAGGTGCTACAGCTTCATTACTGTTTACTGATGTAACATTAAATACAACTTTATTTATATTGAAATGTACTATGACACGACTTTCGAATTCATTCCTTAATACTAGTTTTATTTTTTTTTTCGTAATCCCCTATTTTGTGCTCAGTTTTAGGACGTGATACATCCAGAGTACTATAATGATACTAGTTGTATTCACTATATTAGGTAATATATCGTCCAATTTGTGCAGTAGTACTAAACATGTCTAAAGGGTAAGACAAAATTTATTAATTGTTTTTATTCAGAAATATATTAATGTTTATTTTATGCTATGTGTATAAATAGTAATAAGGTGAAAACATTACTTTCCTTTCAAAAAACAAAAACAATTATCCAAGTAGGAATACCTGTATAACCCTGTATAATAACAGCAAATTTATACTCAGCTACAAAACCTTTTGGATCTTTTCAACTATTACTAAAGCTATGAATAGTAATATGTAACAGGTTAAGAAAATGAGTGACAGCAACAGAACTAAGGAGAGAAGATCATTGGTTGGAGTGTGTGAATCAGGTGTGTACTGTATCATGCGATGAAATTGGTTAAGTTTCTGTACTGCACGGTGTATTGGCAGAGCGTAGTTGATACAAGCATGCATTTGAAGGTTGGTTGCCAGCTTTTAAAGGTAAATGTCTCGGACAAATTGCCATGGATATTTTAGGCTCGTACTCCAAACCACATTTCAACGAGGCTATCTACTAATTTTACATTGTTTAATAATAATTAAGCTTTTTATAGGCGCCTTCTATGTAGCAAGCTGTAAACCGTTGCTATAGTTTGGCGTATGGACGTTTTAATGGAGCATCCAGCAATAAGTCGCGCATTTTACTCATAACCTCACGAAGGAGATTCAAAACAACCAAGTTTAACTGTATATTCTCATCTTGGTGTTATGTTTGAAGAAAATAATGATTATGAACACAAAGTATAAATCGTTGTCAGTGTACCACTATTAAACGTGGGGTAGCACAGTCCTAGTTAGCTCAATCCTCAGCAGAATATGTGCTAAATAAGGACCAAACAGCTGTTGTTAAGGATACAAAAATCTAACTTTACTCAAACTGGCGCAGTAGTTATACACAACAAAAAGTTTAGCTACCAAAACAATTCATCGACTACCTGTAAGTGTCTAACTTAACAACCTAAATCTAAAAAACCAACGGTTAATAAAGCGTATCCAGTATAGATAAACAAGAGATAGTCTAGTAATAGTAAGTAACATTTGTAATTTCACCAAGAGTATCACAAATAACCATAATTAATTTACAAAACGTTCGAAAAGTTTAGGAATAGTAACTAACAAATAATTCAGGTAAAACCTAACGCTCCACAGCGGCAAATAATAAATATATATGACTGGAGTCACCAAAATCATATCACAATTAATATTATTGCAATAAAACTTCAAATATTACACAATTTACTTCGCCAGCAAACATTGTAGCGGCTGCGCTAACAAAAGAAGCGCCGAGCGCCTGCATACAAACTGATAACATTTTCCGGACGATCAAGGTCGAACTGCATTAAAATAACTGCAGTACAGTAGTTTTCTAATTGAAGCGCAAATGCATCTGATAAACTATTCGCGAGCGGGAAATACCAAAGGCCTTAGTTAAACCTACGCGTGACTTATTGCTGGCAAGACTGCCTTTATCGTCAATGCAAAACCACTACATTAAGAAAATTTAGCATACACTTACTGCCAGGGTGCCGGAAACTTCGACATGGCTTTCGCAGAGGTGCTAAATAGCCAAAAGGTGATCTGCAGCTGGAAATAACACGGGCATTCCGCGGTCCGAATATGGT
Source organism: Agriotes lineatus (assembly GCA_940337035.1). NCBI lineage: Eukaryota > Metazoa > Arthropoda > Insecta > Coleoptera > Elateridae > Agriotes > Agriotes lineatus. The sequence continues at coordinate 179,031 of CALNHX010002259.1, read as the reverse complement.
TGTTGGAAAAAACCTTCAGCAACTGACTTCCATTTAATGCAAATGTATCAGAAGATGATACCACAGGAAGAGAAGGCCCTGATTACCGTTTTTAGTATGGAAACTAAATAATTCGGAAGAGATTACCCTACTATCACAAGCGGGCCTTAGGGACGCGTGCGTCTCACTTATTTAAGCGTGCTCAAATATTGTTTACAAAAACCAATTAACAAATGGGTTAAATATGGGTAAGTTCAATTTGTGTTAGAGCTCCATGCTGAGCTAAAAGAACGAGTTAAAAACTTAAACGTTGTATTATTCATGCGTTTTACGAGGCCGTAGGTCAGCGATAAACACGAAATGGCTGAAATGCTATTGAGGGGTAGATTGGTTCAGGAATGAGGCTCAGGATAGGCTGAAAAGCGGTCTGAAATGGGGTTAAAATTCAGAATATATCAAACCGATGGGGACCAAAATTATAATACAGATTAGTGGCGTACTAGCCCGTCACCATTCTGTATAACAACAATGAGATAATATGAACAACAAAATAGAATGCTTGAGTTAGAAAGAGATGATCATACAAAATCTATTTTAGTAGGCATGTTTAGTTGACATATATCATAATTAAATGAGGTCAAGCCTACTCAAATATTTGCTTCTATGTTTATCTATTTCTTACTCAAGCAATGCATTCTATTTTCTTGTTCATGTTATCTCATAGCTGTTATACAGATTGCCTAAAATTGCACGGAATATGGCAATTTCATGAGTTGGAAAAGGTTTGAATACTATTTACCATAAGAGTAACCAAAATGGAAAATGCAAGAATTACTTTGGTAGCTAGGTAACAAGTACATCAGTACATATTTGTTTGTTTGTTATATATTCACGTTCTGAAATTTGTTCAGATCTCTACGTTTCAGGGTCCCTAAATGACGAAAAACAGGTTTTTTCAATTTCATACGGTTTCTGTCTGTCATTTGGCGGTATAACTCAAAAACTATTTGTTGGAAGAACACGCATGCAGATTATACGTTTACCTGGCATGAAACTGAGAACATTTTGAGAAATGTATACAGGGTGAGCTTTTGCTTTAACTGACAAATAAACAAAAGTAATAATTTGCACATCGCTCAGGCTTTATCATTGGCAAACATTAGAGGTAATAAATACAGGGTAAACATCACAAATCAGACAGAATAGTATGGTGTTTTTATAACTCGTACAATTCGAGCACGGTCGTGGTTCAGCTGTTCAAGCGGCTGCACGTTTGCGTTTGTGAACCCGAGCGGCGGACTAGAAACTGGGCTCGAAACATTCGCCTGGAAGCGCGGAGTTCGAATCCCAGCGGACTATTTGTTTTTTTGAAGATTGATGTAATTCGAGCGAGGGAAGTTCTGTGTAAACTCTTTTACAGATTTTTCTCTTGTACAGATACGCTGTTTCACCACTAAGATTATTCTCATGCTGCTGATAAACGTATTATACCTTATAATGCAGCAAGAATCGAGAGCCTTCTATGGGTAACATACTGCAAGGCTTTTTCTCAGCTATCTTCTGAAAGATTTTCATACCCTTTAAACAAAATTTGATCTGACTTCATACTAACAAATCTGATAAAAACATGTGCAGGTGTGTTACAAAGGACATAACAGAATCGTATTCCAACAATCTTAACTTAACGTTTTATTCTGATATAACTTTTAGTTAGAGTTATTATCCATTTTTGAAAATATTATGAACAGAAAAAGTTAAAAACTTTTTATAAAGTTTACCTATTTTACGTATTAATCCTAGAAAGGTATTTCTCTAGATATTTACAATTGCCGTTTTAACAAAAATCTGCTTCCATAGTAATATTAACTTTTAGAATAATCTTTAATTTGCATTTCTTCTTATTGGAAATCATAGAATTATATTTCTATCAGACATATTTTCCTTACATGGTGTTCTAGATTCATTTTCATACAATAATTAGAAAATAAAGGCAAGGTATTTCCTTCCCTGAATTGAAATATATCTACCCATTGATATACTTTTGACGTATAAGAATATTCCTACATAATACAATTTAAGGGATTTGAGTTAACTAAAACCGTTTTGTTTATGTTGTACAATAGCAATTTTAAATTGTATTTAGTTAGGCGACGTATATAAAAAAATGTTGTAATTGAGGATATATTTAAAATCATACTACATTTATTTATTTTGTAGGAAGATATGTATAATACATTTGCAATGAAAATTAAAGAATGTAGGCGCTGAATTGATTAAATGCATTAACACCTATAAATAAAATACTGCTAGTTCTAAAAATAACGTTTTCTGTCACTTTTTGATTTTCTAACGTATACATTGATACATAAAAATTATGTAATATAGTAGATTATGCAATGAGGGAGAGAAATGGGTTATTTTGCTGAGGTACAATTGCACTGAAGCAAAATAGCATTCTCTCCGAGTTGCATATACTATTTTTTTCACGTTGCAGGAAGATTTAAAACGAAACCCCGTTTTTTTAAACGTCATTTATTGACATTTTAGATACAATTATTTTAAAATTAGTAGCCTAAGGAACATTTTAAAGTTGGTGGCACTGTAAGTCATTATGACAAGAGCTCACAATTATGTCAAATTCGAGATTAGTTTGTGTCAAAACTGACTCAGAACCTAACCTAATAACCTCGAATTTGAGATAATTGGTCTGTCAGTCATAATGAAAACTCCCTAGGAAAATTTTAGTCTTATTTAGTCTCTAGGGAGTAAATGTTTTACTTCTGTCACAATTTTGATGCTATAGAAACCGACTTCTACTCCCAGTCGTGGAAAAAATAATTAATATTTGGAAAAGCGCTTTTCTATTAAAATTGAGCTTGGAACAATAGAAATGTGTTTAAATATAGCTTTAGTTTAAATATAATTTAACTACTTACATATTTTAGTTAAACTCAGCTTCGCAAATAATGCCAATGGTTAGTTTATAGAAGTGTTATGTAATCATGCATATTAACGACGCATTTAGTTTTCTAAATTTATTTATGGTTGAAAAACTTTTGAAGGCAATATTTTAAGTTACATTTAAAAAAAGACACTGTTCATAACATCCCAGTTTTTCAACGTTTTATGTTTATGCCTCTTACATTTTCTTTCTTTTAAGATAAATGGTAAATCATTGACATGGGTAACATTGCTAGTCACAAATCCGAGTTAATAATTTTTTTCTCAACGGCATGCTGTTGGTATAATTATTGCTTCCAAACAACCTTACATTATAATCTTGCGTGCATTCCAAACACCCATAAAATGTGCAAAATTGCAAACGACAGTCATGCGAAAACTTTCCTTACAATTTTCAGTAATAATTATTGTCCGATTACAAATTAAGAACACATTTTAATTACAATAGCGTGGGAACCTGATTATTAAACATTTCAGCACTACAAGATTGGCACCGCTTATATTTCCTCGTTCAGCAGGCTACTATTTCCATCCAGGGCGCCATCTGTTAACAAACCGCAACAGCAGGCGGGTATTCATTGGATAGAAGTCCAAAATGGGTTCTAGTTTCAGTATTTCCCATTAATTGGAATAGACAACCGCTTAATTACTGTGGTAGGCGAAAATATAATAGAATCAATTAACCTTTAGAGTGATTTCAAGTTTTAGTTACGCGATAAAGCCAAACAATACTATGTATTCGCAATGCATTGTCTGATTTAAAATAGGGGCAATAAAAATCAATCTACTCATTGTATATTCACTGCCAAAAGTTATATACGAGCTTGGCTGTAAGATCGTTTTGGTATGTCTTCCAATTTTAATAAGTAAATATCTGGACATTTATTGTGGTATAAAAGTGATTAGTTGTTATTCCTATTACCAACATGGAAATAAAGAACTGAAAGTTGTATGAGTTGGCGAAAATTATTCTATTGATGATCTAAAGGTACATATTTTAATTCTTCTCTAAGTATGGACTAACCGTTTGTAAAACTGTTATTTTTAACTGTTTCTTTAGTAAGCATCGTAGGCTAATTTATATATTCGCATTACTTGCATTACGTATGGTAATTTTAATTGCAGTCAATAAGAGAGGTATTTAAATTACGTATTCATGTGATTTAAACTTTTTGCTGTATAATTGTTGCACATAGCTGAATAAACAAAATACAGTAATGAAACGTAATATCTTTCCTTGCAATTTACTTTTTGTGCACAGCATTTGTAAAATATAAATCAGTTGCTACTAGAGACTTGCTTTAAATGGAATTATAGTCTTGAGTGCAAAATTTATTATATATTTAAACATTACTTAACTAACTAAATTCGTCGAAACTGGACCAAAAACGACGCTGTTTTTAAAGTTCTTCCCCAACAAATATATTTTGTTCAGTAAACCTTACCTAATTCGCTTGGTGTTCCTAATTTTAATAATTACACTTGATTACCGACTACTTAGCATGCAATTTAACGTAGTCTTGGCCTAAAATTACCAGAGCTTTGCTTCACCAGAAGATGGTATGTTGACATTTCAATAATTGCTGGCTGAAAATGGCAAAGAATAATTTTTGATTCTACATATTTATTTTACAAATACCATTTCGATAACCGCCTATTTCGCCAACATGTAAATCAAGGCTTTGCTAATTGCTTCTGTATTTTTATACGGCTAATTACTAATCCTCCTTCAAGTTTGGCCTTGGGTATGTTAAAAATAAGAATAAGACAAATAAGATCTTATGTCTCGGACTGCATGCAAATGGTGGATTTAAAGTTTACGCTTATATGCTGGCACAAAAAGTTTTATAAATTTGAAAAAGAGATTTTTCCATGGTTCGGAAACCATGTGAAACTACGAGGAGCGTTCAAAAATTAATTATAATTTGAATTGCGCGCCAAAAGACAAAAACATATACAGAAGTTGTATACATTAATTAATGCTCTGGATCAAGTTCTAACTTGATTAGTCGTTAAGTCGTCACAATTCATTTTTCTTCACTTGGCAAGCATGAGTGAAGTGGAAGTACTTTCAAGCATCGAACAACGCATTATTAGTAAATGTCTTACCAAAGAAGGTATCAAATCATCAGAAATGTGTGTAAGAGTTAAAAGACAGTTTGGTGCTCACTCACTATCAGACATAAGCATTTATAAAATGAGTAAAGCGTTTAAAGATGGCCGCTAACGTGTCGAGAATGAACCGCGTTTTCGCGTCCAAAAACATCGACAACAGAAGAGAATGCTGACAGAGTAAAATGCACTTATTTGAAACGATCGTCGAATTACACTGAAGGATATTTCTTCTGCATTAAATATCAGTAAGGGTAGTTTGGAAAAAAAATTCCAGTTTTCTGTCTACTTCTTACAGGATAATGCTCGACCCCATTTCGCTATTCACACGCTGACTACGATTCAAAAATTGAAATGGAGCATGCAGCCCGATTTGTCATACATTTCGGACCTTGCTACATCAATTTTTGTTTTGTTTGGACCCTTAAGAGAGTGTCAGAGAAAAAATACATTTCTATAATGAAGAACTAGTCGAAATTGTTCGGGAATGGGTGTGACATGCAGGCATTTCTGGAAAGGTTTTTTTAAAATATTTACACCACAATCTGTCATATAGAGACATTCAGTAGCTGCTTTGACATGTATTGACAATTAATAAATTGAAAAACTTGAAGGATGTACATCCATTGATGTCACACCTATATTAATCTTAGCCTAGTTTAACATATTACACTATCTAACCTATTAATTAACCAAAACATCATTGCTGAGCAAATCTATTAATCAGGTCTGCGGGTTTAAATCTTTTTAAACGTGGTTGCACTTCATCATCATTGTCTAGTAAGCACTACACTAGGGCGTTTGGGTGATCACTAATTCGATTTCGATACCGCGCACTAAACGTTTGTATCTCTTGATTAACTATTGGAACTGCAAGATCACGTCTTATGATTTCGTTGGGGACGTACCATGGTGAATTTCTCAGTATTTCAATGTTCGATTTTTTGGCGGTGCCCCACAGTTGTACACCATAAGTCCATATGGGTTTAAGCATGGTTTTGTAGAGAAGTAGCTTGCTCTCCAGAGAAAGTTGCGACTTGCGCCCGAGTAGCCAATACATTTTTTGTAATTTCAGACCTAGCTGTTTTCGCTTTGCCCATATGTGTGTTCTCCAGGTCAATTTTCTATCCAGGTGGATACCGAGGTACTTAACACTGTCTGCTTGTGGAATCTGTTGGTAATTTATCTCCAACGGTGGACAGGGTGCCTCTTCATAATGTAAATGTTACTTGAAGCGATTTATTTTCGTTTATTTTTATGCGCCACTTATTACACCAGCACTGTATTTCTTTTAAATAGATATGCAGCTGTTGGGATGCTTGGTTTGGATCTGTGTGCGATGTAAGGATAGCTGTGTCATCGGAGAAAGTAGCAACCATGTTTCCTGGCACTGTCGGGAGAACCGCCGTGAATAACAGGTACAGAATAGGGCCCAGTACGCTGCCTTGGGGTACTCCGGAGGTGATAGGATGTAGAGGTGTTAGTCCGCTGCCATATTTGTTGCCTATTAGTTAGGTATGATTTCAGGATTTCGAAGTAGTCCGTGGGTAGCTTTTCCTTAACCTTACAAAGCAGGTCCTCGTGCCAAACCTTGTCGAAGGCTTGTGTAACATCTAGGAATACCGCAGCGCAGTATCTTCTGTGTACCTGCTCAATTGTCACATGGTTTCTTCTGAAACCGAATTGGTGGTCAAGTATGGCGTGTTTGTCCAGGAAAATTGGGTAAAGTTTTTCTAAAAGCATTTTCTCGAAAACTTTTGACAGCACTGGTAGAAGACTGATGGGTCTATAAGACGCGGGTTGACCACTGGGTTTACCTGGCTTTAGCATTACAATTATAATAGCATTTTTTTAGACGACCACGTATGAAAGTAACATTATCGCGACAGCAGCCTACTACAGAAAGTTGACAATTTCATACACTAGCACGATATTATATCGTGCTAGTCATATCGTAACGGCACAAAGTTATTCACATCACGGCCTCATCACGGCCTGCTTAATTGTGTGACAAACGTCACTTTGACGTTTGTCACACAATTAAGCAGACTGTGATTCAAATATTCCAGACGCTTTTGCTTTATTCGTTGCTCTGCTTCCAACACGCTCTAATTTTTTATAATTGTACCAATAATAATATAACGATCAATTTTGCAAACGAAATAAAAACAATTCTTAAAAATAGAATTTACTTTGAGTGGTCGTCTAAAAAATAGTGTTCATAACTCGCCCGAAAGTGCAAATATCTGTGCTCGTGTTTTAGATCCACTCGGGCTTCGCTTCGCTACGCCCTCGTTTGTCTAATCAACACTCGCACGATACTTGCTACTTTCGACGCTTGTCATGAAAATAACTATTCCACTGGTCAGGAAAGTGCCGAAGTCTTAAGATTGCGTTGAATAGGTAAGTTATGAACTGGTATCCTATGTTTGGCAATTCTTTAAGTATTTTGCCAGTGATTAGATCTTGACCCGGGGCTTTATGGGAGTTCACTTTTTTTAGTATAGTGGTTTGTACTTGGTAGGCGTTAAATTTTTTAATCGGCAGGCTCATTTGGAACGGCGTTTCAAAAATTCTGTGGACTTCTTCTTCATTGTTTACTACCGGCGGGAGTGGTTTGAAAACATTTACTAGATGTTCCGCAAAGGTCAACGCCTTTTCTCGGTCGTTTTTGCCCAAGTATTGTTAGTGGTACGAATTGGTGCTTTGTGTTGCTTGGGCTGCTTTAAGTGTCTTGTTGCTCGCCAAAGCAAATATTCATCTGTTTCCGTCGGTGATAACTGTTTCAGGTAGTTTTGTACATTACGCAGGAGGTTTTTTAGCTCAGATTTGCGTGATTGAGCTATCATTTGGGTGTCTTGTTGTATGCCAAATTCTTCTTAGTCTGCTCTTCTCTGCGACTTTCTGTTTCACTATGGTGGGGCAGTTTACCGACTTGATATGCTGGATAAGTTTTGGCGTAGCCTGACGGGCCGCTTCTTGGACGACCTAGTTAAAATGGCCTAATGCTACGTCTAGGTCCTTTGTTTACTTTAGCGGGATTTTCTTTTGCAGAGTTTCTTCAACTAGTTCTTGGAAAAGATTCCAGTTTGTGCCTTTATTGGTAAGAGATGATGACTTTACATTTGATTATTACGTTTGTGCCCACTATCACTAGTACTGGTGAATGATCCGTCGAGAAGTCGAGGCAGGAATTTGCACTTAGGAAGTTTAAGTTTATCCTTCTTACGAAGCACAGGTCAAGTAAGTCCAGTTGTTTTCTTGGATCTGATTGCCAGTATGTGGGCTCGCCTGTTGACAAGGGTTGTAGCCCCAAGTTATTTACAGCTTTCAGCATTTCTCTTCCTTTGGTGGTGTTTAGTCTAGAGCCCCAGTAGACATGCTTTACATTGTAATCTCCGCCCGAGATAAATCTGAAAGCAGTGTTCGTACGTTTCTTGCTTGTTGTTATGCCTTGGTGGGCAATAGGCTGCTGATATTGTAAGCGGACCTTGCTGGTCTTCTACTTCTATCGTTGTTGCTTGTAGTTGTGGTTGACTGTATTTGGGAAGCTCGTGGTGCTTAATTGAACTTCTGATTATTATTGCCGTACGAGCGTGGGCGGTACCGTCCGCGTGCTGAGTTCCATATACTTCATATCTTGGAATGTTGAAGTAGCTACGCTCTGTGAAATGCGATTCTGAAATGAGTACGATGTCAATGCAGTAGTTTGTGATGAAGGCTGTTAGTTCATCTTTATGTTGTAGTAGCCCGTTGGCGTTCCATACCGCTATTTTAAGATGTTGGTCCATTATGCGTTCTAGATACTATCGTGGTTAAGAGATTTAACATGGTGCTCATCTGTTCCATTAGTTGTTTCATCATAAGTTTTAATTCGGTTATGTCATTTGTGTGATTTGTCGTTCCGGTATTTTGATGTTGAGGAAATGTGTTGATTTGTTGAGAATTGTTTGTTAGAGCTTGAGCATGAGTGAGACCTGGTTGATAGAATCTTGTGCTTGAGAGCGTTTTAATTCTTAGTGGGGGAAACATTCTTTGCTAGAATTCCTTGTAAGCTGGGTATCCCCTGTAATTTGCAGGATGATTTCCATTACAGTTCACACATGCGACGTTTTTATACTTATCTTTGTGTTCACATTGTGAGGTGGTATGAAAGCCAGTGCACTTCAAGCAACGAGGAGTTCTATTGCAGAAGTTTTTTGTATGCCCATGTTTCTGACACCGGGAGCATTGTGGTATTGTACGTTTAACACGTGGAGGCTCAAATTTGACAACAGAGTGCATAAGTTTGTCTACGTTTTATACATTTTTATTGTTGTCAAACGGCTTTAGTTCTACTACGAAAAGGGGGAGCTCTCTTTTTGTGATAGCTTGTTTGACGTTCCATATGTTGGTTACTGTATGTCCGAGTATTTTTAGTTCCTCTTTTAGTCCGTTCGTGCTAGTAGATGAATGCAAGTTTCTGAGGACCACTCGAAAGCTTCGCTCTTGCTTAATCTTATGGGTGAAATTCCGTGTTTTTTCTGTTAGGACTTTGGTTATTATTGTGTATTTTTCCCTTGTATTTGGTTGAATTTTTATTTCATCGTTAAGTGTGTATTGATCTTTAGCTACGGCTTCCAAGAATGTAATTAAAGGCTCAGTAGTTTTAACGCCATAGACAAATATCGGTGGGGATTTTGGCTCTGTTTTTTTGGAGGAACTAGGTTCTTGTTCTTCTGGATTTTTCTTAGCAAGGGGTTCGTAACGGTTTGTGGGATTTAGCCAGTAATTTGCAGTTTTGGGTTGTTTATTCTGATCTGTTTGTTTGTCTGTGTTATCCTGGCGACCACGTTTTTTGTTAACAACTAGTTGCCAGTCTGTATCATCAGAAACTGGTGGGCTGTTGAAAAGCAAATTGAGGCTGGTGTGATGCTGTATTTTGAAATTGTCGTGTATCCTAAACGGGAAATTGCATGTTTGGGTTGTTTAAGTTTGGAGCTTGAGTGTATTGGTAATTATGTTGGGCGAATTGCAATTGCTGGGCCTGATCTATTTGCATAGGGATGAATTGTTGAGCGCTCGGCGCCGTTGTGGTTTGATTTTGGTAATAGTACGCCATAATAGCCTCAGATTATAAATTACCAGTAAAACGAGGAATAATATAAAATTGGAAATTCAAATATTCAAAGTAAAGTGTAATCTTACGGTTCGTGACCGCAAGGTCACTGCTTATCTTGTCGTCGGACTCCAGCCGCGGTTGCTCACAACCTTACACTTTGAAAGCCAGACGACAATTTATTCAAATCGAGGAAGACTCAGTAGAAAATGACATGTTATACATTAGAGTCCTTGAGTTTGTTTTTGAATAAATATAAAATTAGGATTTATATTTGAACGTCCCTCGAATAAAAATTGCTCATTTGGTGAGGAAAGAAGAAGAAAACCGAGTAGGTTCTCTAAAAGGATGTTCCACAACTACGTAGGGTAGGGCGGGGCAGATTTGAACATGGGGCACATTTGCACAATTCAAATATCTCGCTCCAATGGCATTATGACCTTAGGCGCTTTATAAAAGTAAACATTGGTGTTCCTAGTTGTGGCGTCATTATAAATGTCTATGGCATAACAAGTTTTAAGTGATGAAAATTATCGAAGAAAGCTTTAAACACAAATGTAAGTGTACTCACTTACTGTTCATAAGGTTGCAACAATGATTCTATTGTTGAATAACAAAATATTCTTTGTTGTACCCAGAAATGATGCATTGCTGCTTAATATAACCTAAAACTGCATGCCTGCTTAAGGTACCTAGATATCATATTAATGGATTTATTTATTTTTCGCATGTGGGGCACATTTGCGCGAGTCCAAAAGTGTCCACATGTGCAGGGTTATTCATTATAAATTACCCACTCCTTATCATCGTTATTATTGCATATAGAGAAAAAAAGTTTTAAATAAAAGTTGTGTGGTTATGACTGAATTTTGTTAAAATTCTATCAAAAGTACATTAGCGTGCAGATTTTAGGGGATACAAAAAATATGTTTTTTTTAAATAGGATACCCTGTATATTATAACATTTTTAGAATGATCTTTTTTCCTGATTTCAAAAATTCACCCTGTTTTACTCCTACTTTATAACGTTTTGAGTTATTAAACATCCAATATCTTATTTTGTATGTAACAAGTGAATATTTGGACTTTTTCTTCCTCACTGTAAACCATTTTGATTATTTCGTTAAATAAATGTTACTTATCAAACATAATAGTTGTTTAAACTTGATTTAAACACACATAAATTTTCTAAATTACGAAATCTAGTTGCATATCTTTTAAATGCAATTCCCATTTATTTAATGTTGCAATCATAATTACTAAATTTAATATGTTTAAATTAGATTAAAAACTATATATTTCAGTTCAAATTTACGAAACAGTATTCGTAATTTAAAAGCCAGTGTTATTACGCAATCATACGAGTTAAAGACCAGGAAAATGCAATTCTGCACTCCTTGCATAATTGCGACCTACAGTAGTAAGTTCAACGGGCGACCTTCGCTCTATCAGGAAATAAAAACTGCACAAATTGCTTATCTGCTGTTTTGTAATTTAAACACTTTGGCCTATTAAACTGTATATATGAACTTTGATATTGTTACTGCGTTAAGAATTTTTAATTTGTATAAATACTAGTCTATTTTCATAATAAAATCAATCTGCATTTAATGTTTGATTCATTCACTACCCTTTCTAAGCCATAATATTTATGGGGCATGAGGCTGTGCTCCAAGGGTGGTTTTTTACTGTCGTCCGTTCAAGTACCATTGACTACATTGGTTTAAAACGTAAACACAGTCTTGTTTACGTGCTTGACGGATAGAATCAGCGCAAAGTAACGGAATCCTGAAGCAGCCTCTCAGGCATCTCTGTTCATGGTCCTTCGAGCCGGATCTGTCTCCAACTAACGAAAAAATACATCCCGAGAAGAAAACAACATCTGCCAACCACCCAGTTCCCAGAAAATGGCCAACAACATGGAGGAATTCAACAACTTAGCTATCGCCCAAGAAGAGCTCGCGCAGAAGATAAAGCAAATATTATCCAACAGCAAAAAGGATCCTGCCAGCCGAAAAAACGAAGCCTACATCGCCAGTCGCAACAAAACGCTGGACGAACTTTGGAACACTGCAACTAAAAATCATGCAGAATTGGGGCAGCTAAGTATTCCAACTCATAATTATTTTAAAACAGGGTATTACGACCAAATTAAAGCCATATACGGCAAAGCAAAAAGTTACTTGCAGAGCTGTTCAAAATCAACGGAAATTTCCAACCCCTCCGTAAGCAGAACTCCAGAGGGAATGGTGGCCAACCCCGAGCAAAAGGTTCGTATCCGAAAACTGCAGATTCGGATCCAGAATTTTAAGCAAGCGATGGACGACGCCGAACTAACACAAGAATTAGGGAGGCCCGCCATCACGACAAGGGAATTAAGAGAAAAATGGGATCGTGTGGTCGAGATGGACGAAGAAGTTATGTCAAACGACATGGCTTCAGAACAAATGCACTTCAGTCCTGAATATACTACGTTGGAAGACAGGTATAGAAATTTAATTATCTTATTGCAAGCGCCGACAAGGAACGAGCAAGCAGCAGCCATCTCGCTTCCTCAAGTCAAAATTCCCATATACGAGGGAAATTATGAGGAATGGGCCACTTTCAAGGACCTGTTCACCAAATTAGTAGATGACAACCAGAATATGGACGATGTCATCAAGATGCAATATTTAAAGACGCATGTCAAGAGAAAGCCAAGCCGACTGATCCAGCATCTAGCTGTTACCCAAGCAAACTACAACACCGCCTGGAATCTGCTGCAACAAAGGTACCAAAATAATCGCCTTATTTTAACTAAATTGCTAGATACCATACTCGATCTGCCAGTCCTCTCCAAAGAGTCAGCCCAAGAGTTAAAAAGATTGCACGACTCCATCAAGGAATGTGTGGAGGCAATCAAAAATTTAGGCATCTCCACGGACAGTTGGGGTCCGTGGATTAACAGAGCTATCGCTCGAAAATGGGATCCTGAAACCAACAAATTATATGAACAGTCGCTTCAATGTCCAAATGAAGTCCAGGATCACCAAAATTTAATGGCTTTCCTGCAAGTGCGGTTCCAATCTCTAGAATCCATAGATGGAGCTCGAAAGCCCACGCAGGAAAGACCACAGAAGAATTACGCTTCCGCATCCCTAAATTGCAAGCTGTGCCATGGAGATCATTACATCGACAACTGTGGCCAATTCCAGAAGCTATCTACCCATGAAAAACTAGAAGCAGTAAAAACCAATCGATTGTGCTATCGATGCTTGCGGCACGATTCAAATATACCATGTCGTGCCTATTTTAATTGTAGGATCTGTCGCTTCCCGCATCATACACTGCTTCATAAGGCGCAGCCACCATCAAGGCCGCTCCCTGCCCAAAGGATGAGGACGTCAGCTCATGCAGCAGCTATGAAGACTTCCAACGCTCCAGAAAAGAAGCCGAAGTCGGACATCATCACCGCCAATGTAGGCGCACAGGAGAGCCAAGTTCTACTTGCCACAGCAATGGTTCAAGTAAAGGCAGCATCCGGGATGACTCATCTACTACGAGTATTAATAGATCCCGGGTCTCAGGGGTCGTTTATCACGGAAGCATCAGCCGAATTATTGGGGTTACCCAGGACCAAAGTTCGAGCTGAAATCACAGGAATTGGGAACAGCGAGCCAAAAATTGCCAAATGGAAAATCCCAGGTTTGATCACACCTAGATTTTCAAGTAACTTTTCCCTACCTGTAAATTTACTAATACTTCCCAAACTTACCAAAGCCATGCCTTCATCCCCTATCCCAAACATAAATATCAATTCCTGGAGCAATATTTTTATCGCCGATCCAACCTTCAACCAACCTGACCCCATAGACATAATTCTAGGAGCCGAAGAATATTCAAAATTAATCCTAGAAGGAATCACTAAAACAAAGGATGGCATCTTAGGACAAAATACTGAGCTGGGCTGGATCTTATCTGGAACCATTGGAAGACAACATAACGAAATCATTAAAGTCAACACCATGGTTGCCAAAATCGAAGAAGATGAGCAGTTACAAAAATTCTGGAACATAGAAGAAGTCCTCACTCAACGGAAAATTTCCCCAAACGACCAGGTATGTGAAAATAAATTCACAGACACAGTGCAGCGAGACCAGGATGGAAGATACATAGTCAAGATTCCATTTAAGCAAACTCCAGTGAGCATGGGAAAATCCAAACCCTCGGCATTGGCAAGATTACTACATCTGGAAAAGAAGCTGAGACAAGACCAAGATCTAGAAATCCAATACAAGGAATTCATGCAAGAATATCTGGATCTAGGACATATGGAAAGAGTAGAAGAAAAACAAGAAAACAATGGCAAGTATTATATCCCACACCACGGTGTAATTCGAGAAGCAAGTTCATCAACGAAGCTCCGTGTCGTCTTCGACGCTTCGAACAAGGCATCTTATGGAAAATCCTTAAACGAAGTCATGTATGCTGGACCGAAACTTCAGCAAGAACTGGTCGACATTCTACTCCGATGGAGAACTCACAAGGTCGTCTTCTCTGCGGACATTGAGAAAATGTACCGACAAATCAAGATGGACAGCCAAGACCAGGAGTATCAACGAATCTTATGGAGATTCGATCAATCACAGCCAATCAGGGAATACAGGTTATGCACCGTCACTTATGGAACCGCATCAGCTCCCTATCTGGCCATCCGAACCTTGCACCAATTAGCAGAGGACGAAAAATCTTCCTTTCCATTAGCAGCGGAAGTTGTGAAGAGAGATTTCTATGTGGACGATGTACTCTCCGGAGCCGACACTTTAGAAGAAGCAATCAAGCAGCAAGGTCAGTTAATTTCCTTATTAAAACGTGGAGGTTTTACCCTACATAAATGGTGCAGTAATGAATTAGCCATCATACAAGAACTACCCGAAGAATTGAAGGAGCAAACCTACCGCGAAATAAGTGAGGACGGCTTAAAGAAGTCATTGGGCGTTCACTGGTCTCCATATGAAGACGTGTTTTGCTTCAAGGTGGATGTGAAGCAAAAGGGATCCACAAAACGCAGCATATTATCCGAAGTCGCTAAAATTTTCGACCCTTTGGGTTGGTTAGCACCCATCATCATCACTGCTAAACTGCTCTTCCAAGAGCTATGGCTCAAAAACGTCAAGTGGGACGACCCAGTCTCAGAAAGTATCCAAGGTAAATGGGAAGCATTTAAATCTCAACTCAAATCAGTAGAAGAAATTACTTTACCAAGGTGGCTTTTTACCAAAAAGGAAGCTCAATTAGAACTGAACGGATTCTGTGACGCCTCCGAAAGAGCTATTGGAGCCGTGGTCTACACTAGAGTCATCACGTCATCAGGCCAATCCAAGGTATCATTATTAATAGCCAAATCCAAGGTGGCACCAGCTCGAGCAAAGGCAACCCTACCCAGACTAGAACTCTGCGCAGCAGTACTACTTTCTAATCTATTACAACGGGTAATCACGGCACTGGACATTCCGAAGGTATCTATCTTCGCCTGGACCGATTCCATGGTCACACTAGGATGGATAAAGGGAGATCCAGTAAGATGGAAGACATTCGTCGCAAATCGCGTAGCCGAAATCAACCACCTGATTCCGGCTCAACATTGGAACCACGTCAAGTCAGAAGAAAATCCTGCAGACGTCATCTCCAGAGGTACTAGTCCAGGAAAATTAAAGGAACATACACTATGGTGGGAGGGACCAAGCTGGTTAATTAACAAAGAGTTATGGCCGTGTCAACCAGACACCGCCACAACCAATGAAGAAGCAAAAAGTTACACTGTGCATCAAGCTACAGTTCATCAAGACGAGAACGAGATTATTCATCGCTTCTCGTCTCTGACAAGAATGGTACGAGTCGTGTCATACTGCCGAAGATTCATCAACAAATGTAGGCGTCTTCCCATTCAACCAGGATGTCTATCAGTTAAAGAAATGGAAGACACCATCCTCACACTCATCAAGGCCGTCCAAAGAAGTGATCCTATTTTGAAGGCAACAGGATCTCAAATCCAAAAGAGAAAATGTGTGGACTCCAACAACAAACTCGCAAATCTCAATCCATTCATCAATCAACATGGAATCATACGTGTTGGAGCAAGGCTAGAAAATTCCAACTTATCCTACCACGAAAAACACCCAATTATCCTTCCTTATTCCAATCATATTTCCAAATTAATAATCCATGAGGCACATTTACGCACCTTACACGGTGGCGCTCAACTCACACTGTCCTATGTCCGAAGAAAATATTGGATCATCAACGCAAAGAAAGCCGTCAGTTCCAGCATCAAGAAATGCTTTCGATGCATCCGATTCAAGGCAGAGGCAGCCCAGCAATTAATGGGGAATCTTCCACCAACAAGAGTTAATTCAACCCCGCCATTCTTCCATTCCGGAGTGGACTATGCCGGTCCAATACAAATCCGAACATCTAAAGGAAGAGGGCATTCTTCATCCAAGGGATACATTGCTGTTTTTGTCTGTCTGTCAACCAAAGCAATACACTTAGAAGCCGTCAGCGACATGACAACTAACAGCTTCCTAGCAGTCTTCAGGAGGTTCATCGCCCGAAGAGGACGCTGTGCACATCTTTATAGCGACAACGGAACGAATTTCGTTGGAGCAAGAAAGGTCTTGGACAAGGAAATCCGTCAAGCAATGGAAGGCCCAGTTATCCAAGAAAATTTATCCACCATTGGTACTCAATGGCACTTCATCCCCCCAGTAGCCCCACACTTCGGAGGAATCTGGGAAGCAGGAGTAAAATCAATGAAGCATCATCTGAAGAGAACCATTGGCAACGCTACTCTAACGTTTGAAGAATTAACAACTTTGCTTTGCCAAATAGAAGCCTGCTTAAACTCACGTCCTCTGTGCCCACAAGGCAACAATATTGAAGATACCACTGCATTGACACCAGGCCATTTCCTGATAGGAAGAGAGATAATCTCACCACCGGACCCAATCAGCACACCAATATCAACAAATTTGTCAAATCGCTGGAGATTGATCCAAAAAATCAAGCAAGATTTTTGGAAATCATGGAGTTCAGACTACCTTCATGGATTACAGCAAAGAAACAAATGGAAGAAACCGGTGGAGAATATCAAAGTTGGTGACCTAGTGCTAATCAAAGAAGAAAACATTAATCCTAGTAAATGGCCCTTAGCGAGAGTTACCGACATTCATCCTGCAACCGATGGATCAGTACGAGTAGTAACCATCCAGAAATCAGGAGGACATCAATTAAAACGTTCCATAGGCAGTATCATTCCATTACCAACTAACGAAGAATCGCAGGAACCAGAGCCTGAAGAGAAAATTTCGGCCAACAACACCCACACACAATCATTCCCAGTACCAAAGGCACCTACCCGGTCCAAATGGAAAATGCTTCTACTCATATTTACTCTCCTTACCACAATACACTGAGTAAGGCAGAATTCAACATACAAAAACCAGACAGCGGGTACTATGTAGAGCATATTGGACACGGGAAGATTGAACGAGGAACATTCAGGATCGAAATCCAGTTCGAGAGAGGGAAGATCGAAGAAGACTTCGAAACAGTTACCGACATGGTGGACAAATTCGACGACCTCTGCAACTCTGCGAAAGAACTGTCCGAAGACACGTTATGCAAGACATTGGTGCATCATCTTCTCGAACAAAAAAGGCATATGGAATGGATTAAAACTGGCATGGAAGATATCATAACAAGAAGAGAAAAAACGAGGAGTGCTTGGGACTGTACTTACGTCAATTTTCGGAGTAAATGACGAAGTCTATCAAGATATTGATAGACTCGACAAAAATCAACAGGAGTTAATAAAAATGGACAGTCAACAATCCAAATTCTTGCTGTCAGCACTTTCAAGATTTAATGAGACCGAAGAACGAATCGATCAGAAGCTGGAACATTTCCAAGAGAAGCTGAACCAAGGAATCAGGGCGATCAACAACATGGACAAGTGGTATAAGGCAACCGACTCCAACCGATTAAATATCCACATCATCAGTGTCTATCAAGTCGCCAC
This sequence comes from Agriotes lineatus, assembly GCA_940337035.1. Taxonomy (NCBI): domain Eukaryota; kingdom Metazoa; phylum Arthropoda; class Insecta; order Coleoptera; family Elateridae; genus Agriotes; species Agriotes lineatus. The sequence goes on along the minus strand of CALNHX010002259.1, from coordinate 160,822 downwards.
AAATGTTATTAGTGAACTGTGCAATTACCACACAAACATTTTGAACGTTCATTTCCAACAAGGTAATTTTTACGAGTTAATAACACCTGCCCAAATCAAGCAAATCCTCGCAAATGCAACCAGTAAACTCTAGCCAAATTTAGAAATTTTACCGACTCCAATCCTGAAGGTCGACATCGGACATGATGACATATACATCAACGTCCAAGGATACTTCATCATAGTCGAAAAAACCGAATATACCTTAATCAAGGTGACTCCAATTCCTCTCCAAATTAACAATGGGTCCTATTGGGTGATCGACGTACCAAAAGGGATCTTCGCTGTGGATTACAACTTACAAATGTACTTCCAAGAGACAGATGAGGAATTCAAAGAAAATCTCCAAATTACTCCAAACACGTATATCTGCAGTCCAACAGTCGTGAAAGGAATTGAAAATAACCCAAATTGCATCATTGATGACATATATCATCGAACAGAAATTAGTCAGTGCAGTCTACGAAGACATCAGATCCAGTCCATTATTTGGAAACAACTATACATGGAAAACACCTGGATGTTTGTAGTCAACAAGCCAACCCGAATAGCTATCACTTGTAGTGGCAATAGGGAAGAAGTCACTGTCAACACAACAGGTGTGATTCAGATCTCGTCAGACTGCATCATACAAACTACAAAGAATACGTTAACCCCCAGGCATAGCAAGAAATTCAACATCCTCGCAGGATATTCCAAGGCCGTCAGCATCAACTTTACCAACACAATAACACCCAACTCCTTTTCAGAAATTGCAGAGGAGCCAGTTTTAAAACAGTCAGACCACTTCGAGGATCTACAAACTTCACAGCAGCACCTAAAAGACATAACTTGGAAAACCATCCGCCACCACTCTTATCTATCCAGCGGGATCACAGGCAGCCTATTAGGAGGGGCTATTCTAATAGGAGCCTTCTACTACATTCGGAAAAGGATCAATCGAAGAAAGCCTCAATCCAAACAACGCCAGTCATCCGTAGAAGAATATCCTTTAAAAACCCTTAATGTGGAAGAAACAATATAGTTTTCCTTTTCTTTTTCTTCGGCTTAAAATTGGCAATATGTTTAAACTTGATTTAAACACACATAAATTTTCTAAAATTTACGAAATCCAGTTGCATATCTTTTAAATGCAATTCCCATTTATTTAATGTTGCAATCATAATTACTAAATTTAATATGTTTAAATTAGATTAAAAACTATATATTTCAGTTCAAATTTACGAAACAGTATTCGTAATTTAAAAGCCAGTGTTATTACGCAATCATACGAGTTAAAGACCAGGAAAATGCAATTCTGCACTCCTTGCATAATTGCGACCTACAGTAGTAAGTTCAACGGGCGACCTTCGCTCTATCAGGAAATAAAAACTGCACAAATTGCTTATCTGCTGTTTTGTAATTTAAACACTTTGTCCTATTAAATTGTATATATGAACTTTGATATTGTTACTGCGTTAAGCATTTTTAATTTGTATAAATACTAGTCTATTTTCATAATAAAATTAATCTGCATTTAATGTTTGATTCATTCACTACCCTTTCTAAGCCATAATATTTATGGGGCATGAGGCTGTGCTCCAAGGGTGGTTTTTACTGTCGTCCGTTCAAGTACCATTGACTACATTGGTTTAAAACGTAAACACAGTCTTGTTTACGTGCTTGACGGATAGAATCAGCGCAAAGTAACGGAATCCTGAAGCAGCCTCTCAGGCATCTCTGTTCAATTTAGAACTAAGAATTACTATTAATTATCTAAATTATAATAGTGTTCTGAGTACTCGGCGATTTTAGGCCATTATATTTAGAAATTCTAACATTTGATTTAATTTAAGATTGGGAATGTAAATTAGGGATTTTGGGTTTTAAATATTGATTAAAAGTTATCCTAAACATACTTGACTATCCTTACGTCATTGAAAAGTCAATAAACATATCTGAATGTCATTAAGATATTTAGAATATCAGTAAAAGACCTGAAAATGACTATAAAATTACTTTATATTAATCAAATAGTTAAACAATCAGTTATACTTGTTATTAAGAAGCACCATTCAGCTGAGTATAAAGAGTATTCTTTTAGCTGTACTGACTAAACGGAGCAATCTTTAGAATAATTAGAAAGATATAACTGAACAATATTTGTATGTCAAATATTGACGTTTGTGAGGTAAGTTATATCATTTTAATTTGTAATAAAAATAAGTAATTGGCACCGCAACTGGGGCCATTATATTACAATTGACACCTCAACTGAGGCTTAATATTACAATTGACCCGCAACGTGAGGCCTTTATATTACAAGCGCCAAGCCACGCGCCAAGAAAAGCGCCAAGTCAAGCGCCAAGCCACGCGCTAAGGAGAGCGCCAAGCCATGCGCCAAGCCAAGCGCCATACTAAGCGTCAAGCCAAGTGCCAAGCTACGCGCCAAGAAAAGCGCCAAGCCAAGCGACAAGCCACGCGCCAAGAAAAGCGCCAGACCGAGCGCCAAGCCAAGCGCCTAGCCAAGCGCCAAGCCAAACGCTAAAGAGAGCGCCAAGGCATGCGCCAAGACAAGCGCCAAACCAAGCGCCAAACCAAGCGCCAAGCCAAGCGGCAAGCCAAGTGCCAAACCACGCGCCAAAAAAAGCGCCAAGCCACGCGCCAAGGAGAGCGTCAAGCTATGCGCCAGGCCAAGCGCCAAGCCAAGCGCCAAGCCAAGTGCCAAGCCACGCGCCAAGAAAAGCGCGAAGCCAAGAGACAAGCCAAGCGCCAAGCCAAGCGACCAGCCAAGCGCCAAGCCAAGCGCCATTCTAAGCGTCAAGCCAAGTGCCAAGCTACGCGCCAACCACACGTTAAGAAAAGCGCCAAGCCAAACGCCCAACCAAGCGCCAAGCCACGCGCCAAGGAAAGCGCTAAGCCAAGCGCCAAGCCACGCGCCAAGGAGAGCGCCAAGCCAAACAACAAGCCACGCGCCAAGCCACGCGCCAAGCCAAACGCCAAACCAAGCGCCAAGCCACGCGCCAAGAAAAGCGCCACGCCATGCGCCAAGCCAAGCGACAGGCCACGCGCCAAGAAAAGCGCCAAGTCACGCGCCAAAAGAGAGCGCCAAGCCAAGCGACAAGCCACGCGCCAAGCCAAGCGCCAAGCCAAACGCCAAGCCAAGTGCCAAGCCAGGCGCCAAGAAAAGCGCCAAGCCAAGCGCCGAGACAAACGCTAAGCCAAACGCCCAGCCACGCGCCAAGGAGAGCGCCAAGCCAAACAACAAGCCACGCGCCAAGCCACGCGCCAAGCCAAACGCCAAACCAAGCGCCAAGCCACGCGCCAAGAAAAGCGCCACGCCATGCGCCAAGCCAAGCGACAGGCCACGCGCCAAGAAAAGCGCCAAGCCAAGCGCCAAGCCAAACGCCAAGCCAAGTGCCAAGGAAAGCGCTAAGCCAAGCGCCAAGCCACGCGCCAAGGAAAGCGCTAAGCCAAGGCCAAGCCAAGCGCCCAGCCAAACGCCAAACCACGCGCCAAGAACAGCGTTAAGCTAAGCGCCAAGTCACGCGCCAAAAGAGAGCGCCAAGCCAAGCGACAAGCCACGCGCCAAGCCAAGCGCCAAGCCAAACGCCAAGCCAAGTGCCAAGCCAGGCGCCAAGAAAAGCGCCAAGCCAAGCGCCGAGACAAACGCTAAGCCAAACGCCCAGCCACGCGCCAAGGAGAGCGCCAAGCCAAACAACAAGCCACGCGCCAAGCCACGCGCCAAGCCAAACGCCAAACCAAGCGCCAAGCCACGCGCCAAGAAAAGCGCCACGCCATGCGCCAAGCCAAGCGACAGGCCACGCGCCAAGAAAAGCGCCAAGCCAAGCGCCAAGCCAAACGCCAAGCCAAGTGCCAAGGAAAGCGCTAAGCCAAGCGCCAAGCCACGCGCCAAGGAAAGCGCTAAGCCAAGCGCCAAGCCACGCGCCAAGGAGAGCGCCAAGCCAAACAACAAGCCACGCGCCAAGCCACGCGCCAAGCCAAACGCCAAACCAAGCGCCAATCCACGCGCCAAGAAAAGCGCCACGCCATGCGCCAAGCCAAGCGACAGGCCACGCGCCAAGAAAAGCGCCAAGCCAAGCGCCAAGCCAAACGCCAAGCCAAGTGCCAAGCCACGCGCTAAGAAAAGCGCCACGCCATGCGCCAAGCCAAGCACCAAACTACACGCCAAGGAGAGCGCCAAGCCAAACGACAAGCCACGCGCCAAGCCAAGCGCCAAGCCAAACGCCAAGCCAAGCGCCAAGCCACGCGCCAAGAAAAGCGCCACGCCATGCGCCAAGCCAAGCGACAGGCCACGCGCCAAGAAAAGCGCCAAGCCAAACGCCAAACCAAGCGCCAAGCCACGCGCCAAGAAAAGCGCCACGCCATGCGCCAAGCCAAGCGACAGGCCACGCGCCAAGAAAAGCGCCAAGCCAAGCGCCAAGCCAAACGCCAAGCCAAGTGCCAAGCCACGCGCTAAGAAAAGCGCCACGCCATGCGCCAAGCCAAGCACCAAACTACACGCCAAGGAGAGCGCCAAGCCAAACGACAAGCCACGCGCCAAGCCAAGCGCCAAGCCAAACGCCAAGCCAAGCGCCAAGCCACGCGCCAAGAAAAGCGCCACGCCATGCGCCACGCCAAACGACAGGCCACGCGCCATGAAAAGCGCCAAGCCAAGCGCCAAGCCAAACGCCAAGCCAAGTGCCAAGCCACGCGCCAAGAAAAGCGCCACGCCATGCGCCAAGCCAAGCACCAAGCCACGCGCCAAGGAGAGCGCGAAGCCAAGCGACAAGCCACGCGACAAGAAAAGCGCTAAGCCAAGCGCCAAGCCAAGCGCCCAGCCAAACGCCAAACCACGCGCCAAGAACAGCGTTAAGCTAAGCGCCAAGTCACGCGCCAAAAGAGAGCGCCAAGCCAAGCGACAAGCCACGCGCCAAGCCAAGCGCCAAGCCAAACGCCAAGCCAAGTGCCAAGCCAGGCGCCAAGAAAAGCGCCAAGCCAAGCGCCCAGCCAAACGCCAAACCACGCGCCAAGAACAGCGTTAAGCTAAGCGCCAAGTCACGCGCCAAAAGAGAGCGCCAAACCACGCGCCAAAAGATGCGCCAAGCCAAGCGCCAAGCCACGCGCCAAGCCAAGCGCCAAGCCAAACGCCAAGCCAAGTGCCAAGCCAGGCGCCAAGAAAAGCGCCAAGCCAAGCGCCGAGACAAACGCTAAGCCAAACGCCCAGCCAAGCGCCAAGCCAAGCGACAAGCCAAGCGTTCAGCCAAGCGCCAAGGTACGCGCCAAGGAAAGCGCCAAGGAAAGCACCAAGCCAAGCGCCAAGCCAAGCGGCAAGCCAAGCACTAAACCACGCGCTAAGAAAAGCGCCATGCCAAGCGTCCAGCCAAGCGCCAAGCCAAACGCCAAGCCAAGTGCCAAGCCAGGCGCCAAGAAAAGCGCCAAGCCAAGCGCCGAGACAAACGCTAAGCCAAACGCCCAGCCAAGCGCCAAGCCAAGCGACAAGCCAAGCGTCCAGCCAAGCGCCAAGTTACGCGCCAAGGAAAGCGCCAAGGAAAGCACCAAGCCAAGCGCCAAGCCAAGCACTAAACCACGCGCTAAGAAAAGCGCCATGCCAAGCGTCCAGCCAAGCGCCAAGCCACGCGCCAAGAAAAGCACGAAGCCAAGCGCCAAGCCAAGCGCCAAGCGAAGCGCCAAGCCAAGCGCCGACACAAACGCTAAACCAAACGCCCAGTCAAGCGTCAAGCCACGCGCCAAGCTAAGTGCCAAGCCACGCGCCAAAAACTGCGCTAAGCCAAGCAACAAGCCACGCGCCAAGAAAAGCGCCAAGCCAAGCGCCAAGCCAACGGCCAATCCACGCTCCATGGAGAACGTTAAGCCACGCGCCAAGGAGGGCGCAAAGCCAAGCGACAAGCCACGCGCCAAGCTAAGCGCCAAGCCACGCGCTAAGGAGAGCGCCAAGCGACAAGCCACGCGCCAAGCCACGCGCCAAGAAATGCCCCAGGCTAAGCGCCAAGCCAAGCGCCAAGACACGCTCCAAGCTAAGCGCCAAACCACGCGCCAAGGAGAGCGCCAAGCCAAGCGACAAGCCAAACGCCAAGGAGAGCGCCAAGCCATGCTCCACGACAGGCGCCAAGCCACGCGCCAAGAACAGCGCCAAGCCAAGCGCCAAACCGAGCGGCAAGCCAAGTGCCAAGCCAAGCGCCAAGCCACGCGCCAAGCACAGCGCCAAGCCAAGCGCCAAGCCAAGCGCCAAGCCAAGCGAAAAAGCCAAGCGCCAAGCCACGTGCCAAGAAAAACGCCAAGCCAACCGCCAAGCCAAACGCCAAGCTAAGCGCCAAGGGGAACACCAAGCCAAGCGACAAGCCGCGCTCCAAGTCACGCGCCAAGAAATGCGCCAAGCCAAGCGCCAAACCACGCGCTAAAATAAGCGCCAAGCCACCCGCCAAAGTGAGCGCCAAGCCAAGCGACAAACCACGCGCCAAGCCACGCGCCAAGAAAAGCGCCAAGCCAAGCGCCAAACCAAACGCCAAGCCAAGCGCCAAGCCACGCGCCAAGAAGAGCGCCACGCCATGCGCCAAGCCAAGCGACAGGCCACGCGCCAAGAAGAGCGCCACGCCATGCGCCAAGCCAAGCGACAGGCCACGCGCCAAGAAAAGCGCCAAGCCAAGCGCCATGCTAAGCGTCAAGCCAAGTGCCAAGCTACGCGCCAAGAAAAGCGCCAAACCAAACGTCAAGCCACGCGCCAAGAAAAGCGCCAAGCCGAGCGCCAAGCCAAGCGCCAAACCACGCGTCCATCCAAGCGCCAATCCACGCGCCAAGGAGAGCGTCAAGCTATGCGCCAGGACAGGCGCTAAGCCAAGTGCCAAACCAAGTGCCAAGCCACGCGCCAAGAAAAGCGCGAAGCCAAGCAACAAGCAATGCGCCAAGAAAAGCGCCAAGCCAAGCGCCAAACCACGCGTCCATCCAAGCGCCAATCCACGCGCCAACGAGAGCGTCAAGCTATGCGCCAGGACATGCGCTAAGCCAAGTGCCAAACCAAGTGCCAAGCCACGCGCCAAGAAAAGCGCGAAGATAAGCAACAAGCAACGCGCCAAGAAAAGCGCCAAGCCATGCGCCAAGCCAAGCGCCAAGCCAAGCGCCAAGCCAAGCGCCAAGTCGAGCGCCCAGCCAAGCGCCAAGCGACGCGCCAAGAAACACGCCAAGCCAAGCGCCAAGCCAAGCGCCAAGCCAAGCGCCAAGCCAAGCGTCCAGCCAAGCGCCAAGCCAAGCGTTTAGCTAAACGCCAAGCCACGCGCCAAATTACGGGATAAGAGAAGCGCAAATCCAAGCGCCAAGCCACGCACTAAACCACGCGCCAAGAAAAGCGCCAATCCAAACGCTAAGGAGAGCGAAAAGACATGCGCCAAGACAAGCGCCAAACCAGGCGCCTAATCAAGCGCCAAACCACGCGTCCATCCAAGCGCCAATCCACGCGCCAAGGAGAGCGTCAAGCTATGCGCCAGGACACACGCTTAGCCAAGTGCCAAACCAAGCGCCAAGCCACGCGTCAAGAAAAGCGGGAAGCCAAGCAGCAAGCCACGCGCCAAGAAAAGCGCCAAGCCAGGCGCCAAGCCATGCGCCAAGCCAAGCGCCCAGCCTAGCGTTAAGCTACGCGCCAAGGAGAGCGCCAAGCCAAGCGCCCAGCCAATCGCCAAGCGACACGCCAAGAAACACGCCAAGCCAAGCGCTAAGCCAAACGCCAGGCCAAGCGCCAAGCCAAGCGTCCAGCCAAGCGCCAAGCGACGCGCCAAGAAACACGCCAAGCCAAGCAACAAGCCAAGCGCCAAGCCAAGCTCCAAGCCAAGCGCCAAGCCAAGCGCCCAGCCAAGCGCCAAGCGACGCGCCAAGAAACACGCCAAGCCAAGCGCTAAGCCAAACGCCAAGCCAAGCGCCAAGCCAAGCGTCCAACCAAGCGCCAAGCCAAGCGTTTAGCCAAACGCCAAGCCACGCGCCAAGGAGAACGTCAAGCTATGCACCATGCCAAGCGCCAAGCCAAGCGCCAAGCCAAGCGCCAAGTTACGCGCCAAGAAAAGCGCCAAGAAAAGTGTAACGGCCCGCCTTTATTTGGAATATTTTAAATGGCCTTATTGCCTCGGATATGCTCAAAGTCGGAGATTACGTCCAGATTGCTCGAATAATGCATAGATCAATAAATAACACAGGATAAATGATGAAAATAAAATATACTGTCTTTAACTATGTACATTAAAAATGGAAATAATATTGCATACTGCAGGTTACATTATATAGGGTTGTCGCGCCAACAGGGGGTTGCTCGGGCTCGCCGGCAGCACCGCAACCCAAATTGTCCAGGTGAAGGGCAGGCACGTTGAGGACGCCTTCGAAGCGCGCGTCGTCGTCCACGGAGATGTCGCGGAGTCGACTGTCCGCGCAGCGGCCCCTTATCGGTCGGCGGAGGTCGTTGATCGAATGCCCCAGTCGTGATAAGCGATTGTTTGTTTGTAACAAACGCTGCGAACACTTCGGATTATTTATTGTGTTTTAAAGAGGTACCTGACGACGAAAAAAAAAACGGTAGAAGTTTGCGTCCGGTGTGCTGAATTAGACCGGGGCCGCCGAACGATTTGGCGGCGTCCGTAGCTCGGAAATGTGCCGTAGTCGGACTCCCAAATATTTTGATGTTCGGGCAAATAGGCGGCTCTATCCGGATCGTAGCAGCGCGGAGATTTATTTCGAGAAGCTTCTGGGATAGCTCCGGAGTGTTGGCGGCGACGTCTGCAGGTAGGTCTCTTATCACACGATCTTCAACCTGGTGGTGACGGGATGTTGACGGCTTCTTAGTGCTTTAAAATTCAGGAAAATTAATACGTTCGAAATACGGCCTTCGAGGACGCAAATGTTATGCGCGCTCAATTCTCGGACGGCGGACGGGCTAGATAAGGATCTCTAGGTTATCGGGTGTTCTTGCAGGCAGACAGTAACCATACCAAACCCGCAAGAACTCTTATTTAGGCGATTTCTCCTTTGCTAAGACAGTAACCACACCAAAGCAAACGAGTGATCGCTCCGGGTAGATTAGGAGGAGTTCAGGAGAGGACTCGGGACAGAATCTGTTTAGGAGCTGTCGGGCGTTCCTTTTTATACGTTTCAGCGGCTCCTTGTCGGCGCTCGTGCTCCCCACTTAGATAGCGGGGGAAACACTCCTACGTGCAAATGTGGCTTCCTGCGCATCGGCTACCGGCCCGCGCTATCGCTTCCTAGCGCGGTCTTGAGATGCAAACGCTTGATAAAGGGGCGAATTAAATTCCCAATACGTTTCAAGTATTTTTAGAATTTAGAATCACAAGCGAAACGTTACAAAAGCATTAAGCCAAGCGCCAAGCCACGCGCTAAGCCACGCGCCAAGAAAAGCGCCAAGCCAAGCGCCAAGCCAAGCGACAAGCCAAGCGCCAAGCCAAGCGCCAAGCCAAGCGCCAATCCAAGCGTCCAGCCAAGCGCCAAGCCACGCGCCAAGGAGAACGTCAAGTTATGCGCCATGCCAAGCGCCAAGCCAAGCGCCAAGCCAAGTGCCAAGCCACGCGCCAAGAAAATCGCGAAGCCAAGCGACAAGCCACACGCCAAGGAGAGCTCCAAGCCAAGCGCCAAGGCAAGCGCCAAGCCAAACGCCAAGCCAAGCACTAAGTTACGCGCCAAGAAAAGCGCCAAGAAAAGCGCCAAGCCAAGCGCCAAGCCAAGCTGCTAGCCAAACACCAAACCACGCGCTAAGAAAAGCGCCATGCCAAGCGTCCAGCCAAGCGCCAAGCCACGCGCCAAGAAAAGCGCGAAGCCAAGCGACAAGCCACGCGCCAAGAAAAGCGCCAAGCCAAGCGTCAAGCTAAGCGCCCGGCCAAGCAAAAAGCCACTTGCCAAGGGAAGCGCCAAGCCATTCGCCAACCCAAGCGCCAAGCCAAGCGCCAAGCCAGGCGCCAAGCCAAGCGCCAAACCAAGCGCCCAGCCACGCGCTAAAGAAGGCGCCAAACCAAGCGCCAAGCCAAGCGCCAAGCCACGCGCCAAGCTAAGCGCCAAGCCACGCGGCAAGGAGAGCGCCAAGCCAAGCGACAAGCCACGCGCCAAGCCACGCGCCAAGAAAAACGCCAACCCAAGCGCCCAGCCACGAGCTAAAAAAAGCGCCAAAGCAAGCGCCAAGCCAAGCGCCAAGCCACGCGCCAAGCTAAGCGCCAAGCCACGCGAAAAAGAGAACGCCAAGTTAAGCGAAAAGCCACGCGTTAAGCCACTCGCCAAAAAAAAAGCCAAGCCAAGCGCCAAGCCAAACGCCAAGCCACGCTCCAAGCTAAGCGCCAAACCACGCGCCAAGAAGAGCGCCAAGCCAAGCGACAAGCTACGCGCCAAGCCAAGCGCCAAGCCAAGCACCTAGCCAAACGCCAAGGAAAGCGCCAAGCCATGCGCCAGGACAGGCGCCACGCCAAGCGCCAAGCCAAGCGCCAAGCCAAGCGGCAAGCCAAGTGCCAAGCCACACGCCAAAAAAGCGCCACGCCAAGTCAAGTGCCAAGCTAAGTGCCCAGCCAAGCGCCAAGCCACGCGCCAAGAACAGCGCCAAGCTAAGCGTCAAGCTAAGCGCCAAGCCAAGCGCCAAGCAACGCGCCAAGAACAGCGCCAAGAAAAACGCCAAGCCAAGCGCCAAGCCAAACGCCAAGCTAAGCGCCAAGAAGAGCACCAAGCCAAGCGACAAGCCACGCGTCAGGCCACGCGCCAAGAAAAGCGCCAAGCCAAGCGCCAATCTAAGCGCCAAGCCACGCGCAAAAAAAACGCCACGCCATGCGCTAAGCCGCGAGCCAAAGAGAGCACCAAACCAAGCGGCAGGCAAAGCGCCATTCTAAGCGTCAAGCCAAGTGCCAAGCTACGCGCCAACCACACCTTAAGAAAAGCGCCAAGCCAAACGCCCAACCAAGTTCCAAGCCACGCGCCAAGGAAAGCGCCATGGCATGCGAGAAGCCAAACGTCAAGCCAATCAATAGGCCAAGTGCCAAGCCACGCGCCAAGAAAATCGCCACCCCATGCACCAAGGAGAGCGCCAAGCCAAGCGACAAGATACGTGCCAAACCACGCGTCAAGAAAAGCGCCAAGCCAAGCGCCAAGCCAAGCGCCAAGCCACGCGCCAAGGAGAGCGCCAAGCCAAGCGCCAAGCCAAACGCCAAGCCAAGCGCCAAGCCACGCGCCAAGAAAAGCGCCACGCTATGCGCCAAGCCAAGCGCCAAGCCACGATTCAAGAAAAGCGCCACGCCATGCGCCAAGCCAAGCGCCATGCCAAGCGCCAAGAAAAAAGCCAAGCCAAGCTCCAAGCGAAACGCCAATCCAAGCTCTAAGCCACGCGCCAAGAAAGGCGCCAAGCCAAGCGCCAAGCCAAGCGCCAAGTCAAGCGCCAAGCCAAGCAAGGAGCCAAGCGCCAAGCCAAACGCCAAGCCACGCGCCAAAAAAAGCGCCACGCCTTGCGCCAAGCCAAGCGACAGGCCACGCGCCAAAAGAAGCGCCAAGCCACGCACCAAAAAAAGCGCCACGCCATGCGCCAAGCCCAGCGCCAAGCCAAGCGCCAAGCCACGCGCCAAACCACGCGCTAAGAAAAGCGCAAAGCCAAGCGCCAAGCCAAGCGCCAAGCCACGCGCTAAGCCACGCGCCAAGGCAAACGTCCACCCAAGCGCCAAGCCACGCGCCAAGGAGAGCGTCAAGCTATGCGCCAGGCCAAGCGTCAAGCCAAGCGCCCAGCCAAGCGCCAAGCCACCCGCCAAAACACGCGCTAAAAAAAGTGCAAAGCCAAGCGTTAAGCCACGCGCCAAGTCACGCGCCAAGGAGAGCGCCAAGCCATGCGTTAAGCCACTCGCCAAAAAAAAGCGTCAAACCAAGCGCCAAGCGAAGCGCCAAGCCAAGCGCCCAGCCAAGCGCCAAGTTACGCGCCAAGCCACGCGAAAAGAAAAGCGCCAAGCCAAGCGCCGAGACAAACGCTAAGCCAAACGCCCAGTCAAGCGTCAAGCCAAGCGCCAAGCCAAGCGCCAAGCCAAGCACCCAGCCAAGCGGCAAGCCACGCGCCAAACCACGCGCTAAGAAAAGCGCAAAGCCAAGCGCCAAGCCACGCGCTAAGCCACGCGCCAAGAAAAACGTTAAGCCAAGAGCCAAGCCAAGCGCCAAGCCAAGCGCCAAGCCAAGCGCCAAGCCAAGCACTAAGCCAAGCGCCAAGGCAAACGTCCACCCAAGCGCCAAGCCACGCGCCAAGGAGAGCGTCAAGCTATGCGCCAGGCCAAGCGCCAAGCCAAGCGCCCAGCCAAGCGCCAAGCCACCCGCCAAAGCACGCGCTAAAAAAAGTGCAAAGCCAAGCGTTAAGCCACGCGCCAAGTCACGCGCCAAGAAGAGCGCCAAGCCATGCGCCAAGCCAAGCGCCAAGCCAAACGCGAAGCCAAGTGCCAAGCCAAGCGCCAAGCCAAGCGTCCAGCCATGCGCTAAGCCACGCGCCATGGAGAGCGTCAAGCTATGCGCCAGGCCAAGCGCCAAGCCAAGCGCGAAGCCAAGTGCCAAGCCACGCGCCAAGAAAATTGCCAAGAAAAGCGCCAAGCCAAGCGCCAAGCCAAGCGGCAAGCCAAGTGCCAAACCACGCGCCAAGAAAAGCCCCAAGCCGAGCGCCAAGTTAAACGCAAGGCCAAGTGCCAAGCCAAGTGCCCAGCCAAGCGCCAAGCCACGCGCCAAGAAAATCGCCAAGAAAAGCGCCAAGCCAAGCGCCAAGCCAAGCGGCAAGCCAAGTGCCAAACCACGCGCCAAGAAAAGCGCCAAGCCGAGCGCCAAGTTAAACGCAAAGCCAAGTGCCAAGCCAAGTGCCCAGCCAAGCGCCAAGCCACGCGCCAAGAACAGCGCCAAGCCAAGCGCCAAGCCAGGCGCCAAGCCAAGCGCCAAGCCAAGCGACGAGCCACGCGCCAAGAAAATCGAAAAGAAAAGCACCAAGCCAAGCGCCAAGCCAAGCGCCAAGCCAGGCGCCAAGCCAAGTGCCCAGCCAAGCGACGAGCCACGCGCCAAGAAAATCTAAAAGAAAAGCGCCAAGCCAAGCGCCAAGCCAAGCGGCAAGCCAAGTGCCAAACCACGAGCCAAGAAAAGCGCCAAGCCGAGCGCCAAGTTAAACGCAAAGCCAAGTGCCAAGCCAAGTGCCCAGCCAAGCGCCAAGCCACGCGCCAAGAACAGCGCCAAGCCAAGCGCCAAGCCAGGCGCCAAGCCAAGCGCCAAGCCAAGCACCAAACCACGCGTCCGGCCAAGCGCCAAGCCACGCGCCAAGGAGAGCGTCAAGCTATGCGCCAGGCCAAGCGCCAAGCCAAGCGCCAAGCCAAGTGTCAAGCCACCCGCCAAGAAAAGCGCCAAACCAAACGCCAAGCCAAGCGCCTAGCCAAGCGCCAAGCCACGCGCCAAAGAGGGCGCCAAGCCATGCGCCAAGCCAAGCGCCAAGCCAAGCGCCAAGCCAAACGCCCAGCCAAGCGCCAAGCCAAGCGCCAAGCCAAGCGCCAAGCCAAGCGCCAAGCCAAGCGCCCAGCCAAGCGCCAAGCCACGCGCCAAACCACGCGCTAAAAAAAGCGCAAAAGCCAAGCGCCAAGCCACGCGCCAAACCGCGCGCCAAGAAAAACGTTAACCCAAGCGCCAAGCCAAGCGCCAAGTCAAGCGCCAAGCCAAGCACTAAGCCAAGCGCCAAACCACGCGTCCACCCAAGTGCCAAGCCACGCGCCAAAGAGAGCGTCAAGCTATGCGCCAGGACAAGCGCCAAGCCAAGCGCACAGCCAAGCGCCAAGCCACGCGCCAAACCACTCGCTAAGAAAAGTGCAAAGCCAAGCGTTAAGCCACGCGGCAAGTCACGCGCCAAGAAAAGCGCCAAGCCAAGCGCCAAGCCAAGCGCCAAGCCAAGCGCCAAGCCACGCTCCAAGGAGAGCGCCAAGTCATGCGCCAAACCAAGCGCCAAGCCAAACGCCAAGTTAAGCACCAAGTTACACGCCAAGAAAAGCGCAAAGAAAAGCGCCAAGCCAAGCGCCAGGCTAAGCTGCAAGCCAAGCACCAAACCACGCGCTAAGAACAGCGCAAAGCCCAGCGCCAAGCCAAGCGCCAAACCAAGAGCCAAGCCAAGCGCCAAGCCAAGCTCCATGTTACGCGCCACGAAAGACACAATGAAAAGCGCCAAGCCAAGCGCTAAGCCAAGCGGCGAGCTAAGCGCCAAGGAGAGCGCCAAGCCAAGCGACAAGCCAAGCGCCAAGCTAAGCGCCAAGCCACACGCCAAGCCAAGCGCCAAGCCAAGCTCCATGTTACGCGCCAAGAAAAACACCAAGAAAAGCTCCAAGCCAAGCGCTAAGCCAAGCGCCGAGCTAAGCGCCAAGGAGAGCGCCAAGCTAAGCGACAATCCAAGCGCCAAAAAAAGCGCCAAGCCAGCGCCAAGCCAAGCGCCAAGCCAAGCTCCATGTTACGCGCCAAGAAAAACACCAAGAAAAGCGCCAAGCCAAGCGCTAAGAAAAGCGCCAAGGTAAGCGCCAAGGAGAGCGCCAAGCCAAGCGACAAGCCACACGCCAAGCTAAGCGCCAAGCCACACGCCAAGCCAAGCGACAAGCCAAGCGCCCAGCCACGCGCCAAGAAAAGCACCAAGCCAAGCACCAAGCCAAGCGCCAAGCCAGCCCCAAGCCAAGCGCCAAGCCAAGCGTCCAGCCAAGCGCCAAGCCAGCGCCAAGCCAAGCGCCAAGCCAAGCGTCCAGCCAAGCGCCAAGCCACGCGCCAAACCACGCGCAAAGCCACGCGCCACAAAAAGCGCCAAGCCAAGCACCAAGCCAAACGCCAAGCCAGCGCCAAGCCAAGCGCCAAGCCAAGCGTCCAGCCAAGCGACAAGCCACGCGCCAAAAAGAGCGCCATGCCAATCGCCAAGCCAAGCGCCAAACCACGCGCAAAGCCACGCGCCACAAAAAGCGCCAAGCCAAGCACCAAGCCAAGCGCCAAGCCAGCGCCAAGCCAAGCGCCAAGCCAAGCGCCAAGCCAAGCACCAAGCCAAGCGCCAAGCCATTCGCCAAGCCAAGCGCCCAGCCAAGCGCTAAGCCACGCGCCAAGGAAAGCGCCAAGCCATGCGCCAAGGCAAGCGCCAAGCCAAGCGCCAAGCCAACGGCCAAACCAAGCGCTAAGCCACGCGCCAGAAAAAGCGCCAAAAAAAGCGCCAAGCCAAGCGGCAGGCCAAGTGCCAAGCCACGCGCCAAGAAAAGCGCCACGCCAAGCCAACTGCCAAGCCAAGTGCCCAACCAAGCGCCAAGCCACGCGCCAAGAACAGCGCCAAGCCAAGCGCCAAGCCAAGCGAAAAAGCCAAGTGCCAAGCCACGCGCCAAGAAAAGCGCCACGCCAAGCCAACTGCCAAGCCAAGTGCCCAACCAAGCGCCAAGCCACGCGCCAAGAACAGCGCCAAGCCAACCGCCAAGCCAAACGCCAAGATAAGCGCCAAGGAGAACACCAAGGCAAGCGACAAGCCACGCTCCAAGCCACGCGCCAAGAAAAGCGCCAAGCCAAGCGCCATGCTAAGCGTCAAGCCCAGTGCCAAGCTACGCGCCAAGAAAAGCGCCAATCCAAGCGTCAAGCCACGCGCCAAGAAAAGCGCCAAGCCGAGCGCCAAGCCAAGCGCCAAACCACGCGTCCATCCAAGCGCCAATCCACGCGCCAAGGAGTGCGCGAAGCCAAGCGCCAATCCATGCGCCAAGCCAAGCGCCAAGCCAGGCGCCAAAGAGAGCGCCAAGCCAAGCGACAAGCCACGCGTCAGGCTACGCGCCAAGAAAAGCGCCAAGCCAAGCGCCAATCCACGCGCAAAGCTAAGCGCCAAGCCAAGCGCCAAAAAAAGCGCCAAGCCAAGCGCCAAGCCACGAGCCAAGGAGAGCGCCAAGCCAAGCGGCAAGCCAAGCGCCATTCTAAGCGTCAAGCCAAGTGCCAAGCTACGCGCCAACCACACGTTAAGAAAAGCGCCAAGCCAAACGCCCAACCAAGCTCCAAGCCACGCGCCAAGGAAAGCGCCAAGGCATGCGCCAAGCCAAACGTCAAGCCAAGCACCAGGCCAAGTGCCAAGCCATGCGCCAAGAAAAGCGCCACCCCATGCACCAAGGAGAGCGCCAAGCCAAGCGACAAGCCACGCGCCAAGCCACGCGCCAAGGAGAGCGCCAAGCCAAGCGCCAAGCCAAACGCCAAGCCAAGCGCCAAGCCACGCGCCAAAAAAAGCGCCACGCTATGCGCCAAGCCAAGCGCCAAGCCACGATTCAAGAAAAGCGCCACGCCATGCTCCAAGCCAAGCGACAGGCCACGCGCCAAGAAAAGAGCCAAGCAAAGCTCCAAGCCAGACGCCAAGCCAAGCGCCAAGCCACGCGCCAAGGAGGGCGCCATGCCAAGCGACAAGCCACGCGCCAAGCCACGCGCCAAAAAAAGCGCCAAGCCAAGCGCCAAGCCAAGCGCCAAGCCAAGCGAGGAGCCAAGCGCCAAGCCAAGCTCCATGTTACGCGCCAAGAAAAACACCAAAAAAAGCGCTAAGCCAAGCGCTGAGCCAAGCGCCAAGCTAAGCGCCAAGGAGAGCGCCAAGCCAAGCGACAAACCACGCGCCAAGCTAAGCGCCAAGCCACACGCCAAGCTAAGCGACAAGCTAAGCGCCAAGCCACGCGCCAAGAAAAGCACCAAGCCAAACACAAAGCCAAGCGTCCAGCCAAGCGCCAAGCCAGCGCCAAGCCAGCGCCAAGCCAAGCGCCAACCCAAGCGTCCAGCCAAGCGCCAAGCCACGCGCCAAACCACGCCCTAAAAAAAGCGCCAAGCCAAGCGCCAAACCACGCTAAGCCACGCGCCACAAAAAGCTCCAAGCTAAGCACCAAGCCAAGCGCCAAGCCAGCGCCAAGCCAAGCGTCCAGCCAAGTGCCAAGCCACGCGCCAAGAAAAGCGCGAAGCCAAGCGACAAGCCACGCACCAAGAAGAGCGCCAAGCCAAGCGCCCAGCCAAGCACTAAGCCACGCGCCAAGGAGAGCGCCAAGCCATGCGCCAAGCCAAGCGCCAAGCCAAGCGCCAAATTAACGGCCAAGCCACGCGCCAAGAAAAGCGCGAAGCCAAGCGACAAGCCACGCACCAAGAAGAGCGCCAAGCCAAGCGCCCAGCCAAGCACTAAGCCACGCGCCAAGGAGAGCACCAAGCCAAGCACCAAGCCAAGCACCAAGCCAAGCGCCAAGCCAGCGCCAAGCCAAGCGCCAAGCCAAGCGTCCAGCCAAGCGCCAAGCCAGCGCCAAGCCAAGCGCCAAGCCAAGCGTCCAGCCAAGCGCCAAGCCACGCGCCACAAAAAGCGCCAAGCCAAGCACCAAGCCAAACGCCAAGCCAGCGCCAAGCCAAGCGCCAAGCCAAGCGTCCAGCCAAGCGACAAGCCACGCGCCAAGAAGAGCGCCATGCCAATCGCCAAGCCAAGCGCCAAACCACGCGCAAAGCCACGCGCCACAAAAAGCGCCAAGCCAAGCACCAAGCCAAGCGCCAAGCCAGCGCCAAGCCAAGCGCCAAGCCAAGCACCAAGCCAAGCGCCAAGCCAATCGCCAAGCCAAGCGCCCAGCCAAGCGCTAAGCCACGCGCCAAGGAGAGCGCCAAGCCATGCGCCAAGCCAAGCGCCAAGCCAAGCGCCAAGCCAACGGCCAAGCCAAGCGCTAAGCCACGCGCCAGAAAAAGCGCCAAAAAAAGCGCCAAGCCAAGCGGCAGGCCAAGTGCCAAGCCACGCGCCAAGAAAAACGCCACGCCAAGCCAACTGCCAAGCCAAGTGCCCAACCAAGCGCCAAGCCACGCGCCAAGAACAGCGCCAAGCCAAGCGCCAAGCCAAGCGAAAAAGCCAAGTGCCAAGCCACGCGCCAAGAAAAGCGCCACGCCAAGCCAACTGCCAAGCCAAGTGCCCAACCAAGCGCCAAGCCACGCGCCAAGAACAGCGCCAAGCCAACCGCCAAGCCAAACGCCAAGATAAGCGCCAAGGAGAACACCAAGGCAAGCGACAAGCCACGCTCCAAGCCACGCGCCAAGAAAAGCGCCAAGCCAAGCGCCATGCTAAGCGTCAAGCCCAGTGCCAAGCCAAACGTCAAGCCAAGCACCAGGCCAAGTGCCAAGCCATGCGCCAAGAAAAGCGCCACCCCATGCACCAAGGAGAGCGCCAAGCCAAGCGACAAGCCACGCGCCAAGCCACGCGCCAAGGAGAGCGCCAAGCCAAGCGCCAAGCCAAACGCCAAGCCAAGCGCCAAGCCACGCGCCAAAAAAAGCGCCACGCTATGCGCCAAGCCAAGCGCCAAGCCACGATTCAAGAAAAGCGCCACGCCATGCTCCAAGCCAAGCGACAGGCCACGCGCCAAGAAAAGAGCCAAGCAAAGCTCCAAGCCAAACGCCAAGCCAAGCGCCAAGCCACGCGCCAAGGAGGGCGCCATGCCAAGCGACAAGCCACGCGCCAAGCCACGCGCCAAAAAAAGCGCCAAGCTAAGCGCCAAGCCAAGCGCCAAGCCAAGCGAGGAGCCAAGCGCCAAGCCAAGCTCCATGTTACGCGCCAAGAAAAACACCAAAAAAAGCGCTAAGCCAAGCGCTAAGCCAAGCGCCAAGCTAAGCGCCAAGGAGAGCGCCAAGCCAAGCGACAAACCACGCGCCAAGCTAAGCGCCAAGCCACACGCCAAGCTAAGCGACAAGCTAAGCGCCAAGCCACGCGCCAAGAAAAGCACCAAGCCAAACACAAAGCCAAGCGTCCAGCCAAGCGCCAAGCCAGCGCCAAGCCAAGCGCCAACCCAAGCGTCCAGCCAAGCGCCAAGCCACGCGCCAAACCACGCCCTAAAAAAAGCGCCAAGCCAAGCGCCAAACCACGCTAAGCCACGCGCCACAAAAAGCGCCAAGCTAAGCACCAAGCCAAGCGCCAAGCCAGCGCCAAGCCAAGCGTCCAGCCAAGTGCCAAGCCACGCGCCAAGAAAAGCGCGAAGCCAAGCGACAAGCCACGCACCAAGAAGAGCGCCAAGCCATGCGCCCAGCCAAGCACTAAGCCACGCGCCAAGGAGAGCGCCAAGCCATGCGCCAAGCCAAGCGCCAAGCCAAGCGCCAAATTAACGGCCAAGCCACGCGCCAAGAAAAGCGCGAAGCCAAGCGACATGCCACGCACCAAGAAGAGCGCCAAGCCAAGCGCCCAGCCAAGCACTAAGCCACGCGCCAAGGAGAGCACCAAGCCAAGCACCAAGCCAAGCGCCAAGCCAGCGTCAAGCCAAGCGCCAAGCCAAGCGTCCAGCCAAGCGCCAAGCCAGCGCCAAGCCAAGCGCCAAGCCAAGCGTCCAGCCAAGCGCCAAGCCACGCGCCAAACCACGCGCAAAGCCACGCGCCACAAAAAGCGCCAAGCCAAGCGCTAAGCCACGCGCCAGAAAAAGCGCCAAAAAAAGCGCCAAGCCAAGCGGCAGGCCAAGTGCCAAGCCACGCGCCAAGAAAAGCGCCACGCCAAGCCAACTGCCAAGCCAAGTGCCCAACCAAGCGCCAAGCCACGCTCCAAGAACAGCGCCAAGCCAAGCGCCAAGCCAAGCGAAAAAGCCAAGTGCCAAGCCACGCGCCAAGAAAAGCGCCACGCCAAGCCAACTGCCAAGCCAAGTGCCCAACCAAGCGCCAAGCCACGCGCCAAGAACAGCGCCAAGCCAACCGCCAAGCCAAACGCCAAGATAAGCGCCAAGGAGAACACCAAGGCAAGCGACAAGCCACGCTCCAAGCCACGCGCCAAGAAAAGCGCCAAGCCAAGCGCCATGCTAAGCGTCAAGCCCAGTGCCAAGCTACGCGCCAAGAAAGGCGCCAATCCAAGCGTCAAGCCACGCGCCAAGAAAAGCGCCAAGCCGAGCGCCAAGCCAAGCGCCAAACCACGCGTCCATCCAAGCGCCAATCCACGCGCCAAGGAGTGCGCGAAGCCAAGCGCCAATCCATGCGCCAAGCCAAGCGCCAAGCCAGGCGCCAAAGAGAGCGCCAAGCCAAGCGACAAGCCACGCGTCAGGCTACGCGCCAAGAAAAGCGCCAAGCCAAGCGCCAATCCACGCGCAAAGCTAAGCGCCAAGCCAAGCGCCAAAAAAAGCGCCAAGCCAAGCGCCAAGCCACGAGCCAAGGAGAGCGCCAAGCCAAGCGGCAAGCCAAGCGCCATTCTAAGCGTCAAGCCAAGTGCCAAGCTACGCGCCAACCACACGTTAAGAAAAGCGCCAAGCCAAACGCCCAACCAAGCTCCAAGCCACGCGCCAAGGAAAGCGCCAAGGCATGCGCCAAGCCAAACGTCAAGCCAAGCACCAGGCCAAGTGCCAAGCCATGCGCCAAGAAAAGCGCCACCCCATGCACCAAGGAGAGCGCCAAGCCAAGCGACAAGCCACGCGCCAAGCCACGCGCCAAGCCACGCGCCAAGGAGAGCGCCAAGCCAAGCGCCAAGCCAAACGCCAAGCCAAGCGCCAAGCCACGCGCCAAAAAAAGCGCCACGCTATGCGCCAAGCCAAGCGCCAAGCCACGATTCAAGAAAAGCGCCACGCCATGCTCCAAGCCAAGCGACAGGCCACGCGCCAAGAAAAGAGCCAAGCAAAGCTCCAAGCCAAACGCCAAGCCAAGCGCCAAGCCACGCGCCAAGGAGGGCGCCATGCCAAGCGACAAGCCACGCGCCAAGCCACGCGCCAAAAAAAGCGCCAAGCCAAGCGCCAAGCCAAGCGCCAAGCCAAGCGAGGAGCCAAGCGCCAAGCCAAGCTCCATGTTACGCGCCAAGAAAAACACCAAAAAAAGCGCTAAGCCAAGCGCTAAGCCAAGCGCCAAGCTAAGCGCCAAGGAGAGCGCCAAGCCAAGCGACAAACCACGCGCCAAGCTAAGCGCCAAGCCACACGCCAAGCTAAGCGACAAGCTAAGCGCCAAGCCACGCGCCAAGAAAAGCACCAAGCCAAACACAAAGCCAAGCGTCCAGCCAAGCGCCAAGCCAGCGCCAAGCCAAGCGCCAACCCAAGCGTCCAGCCAAGCGCCAAGCCACGCGCCAAACCACGCCCTAAAAAAAGCGCCAAGCCAAGCGCCAAACCACGCTAAGCCACGCGCCACAAAAAGCGCCAAGCTAAGCACCAAGCCAAGCGCCAAGCCAGCGCCAAGCCAAGCGTCCAGCCAAGTGCCAAGCCACGCGCCAAGAAAAGCGCGAAGCCAAGCGACAAGCCACGCACCAAGAAGAGCGCCAAGCCAAGCGCCCAGCCAAGCACTAAGCCACGCGCCAAGGAGAGCGCCAAGCCATGCGCCAAGCCAAGCGCCAAGCCAAGCGCCAAGCCAACGGCCAAGCCACGCTCCATGTAGAGCGTTAATCTAGGCGCCAAGGAGGGCGTTAAGCCAAGCGACAAGCCACGCGCCAAGCCACGCGCCAAGAAATGCGCCAAGCCAAGCGCCTAGCCACGCTCCAAGCTAAGCGCCAAACCACGCGCCAAGGAGAGCGCCAAGCTAAGCGACAAGCCACGTGCCAAGCCAAGCGCCAAGCCAAGCGCCAAGCCAAACGCCAAGGAAAGCGCCAAGCCATGCGCCACGACAGGCGCCAAGCAAAGCGCCAAGCCAAGCGCTAAAGCCACGCGCCAGAAAAAGCGCCAAAAAAAGCGCCAAGCCAAGCGCCAAGCCAAGCGTCAAGCCAAGCGCCAAGCCAAGCGGCAAGCCAAGTGCCAAGCCACACGCCAAGAAAAGCGCCACGCCAAGCCAACTGCCCAGCCAAGTGCCCAGCCAAGCGCCAAGCCAAGCGCCAAGCCAAGCGAAAAAGCCAAGCGCCAAGCCACGTGCCAAGAAAAACGCCAAGCCAACCGCCAAGCCAAACGCCAAGCTATGCGCCAAGGAGAACACCAAGCCAAGCGACAAGCCACGCGCCAAGCCACGCGCTAAGAAATGCGCCAAGCCGAGCGCCAAGCCACGCGCCAAAATAAGCGCCAAGCCACGCGCCAAAGTGAGCGCCAAGCCAAGCGACAAGCCACGCGCCAAGCCACGCGCCATGCTAAGCGTCAAGCCAAGTGCCAACCTACGCGCCAAGAAAAGCGCCAAACCAAGCGTCAAGCCACGCGCCAAGAAAAGCGCCAAGCCGAGCGCTAAGCCAAGCGCCAAACCACGCGTCCATCCAAGCGCCAATCCACGCGCCAAGGAGAGCGTCAAGCTATGCGCCAGGACAGGCGCTAAGCCAAGTGCCAAACCAAGTGCCAAGCCACGCGCCAAGAAAAGCGCGAAGCCAAGCAACAAGCCACGCGCCAAGCCAGGCGCCAAGCCAAGCGCCCAGCCAAGCGTTAAGCTACGCGCCAAGGAGAACGCCAAGCCATGCGCCAAGCCAAGCGCCAAGCCAAGCGCCAAGCCAAGCGCCCAGCCAAGCGCCAAGCGACGCGCCAAGAAACACGCCAAGCCAAGCCCCATGCCAAGCGCCAAGCCAAGCGCCAAGCCAAGCATCCAGCCAAGCGCCAATCCAAGCGTTTAGCCAAACGCCAAGCCAAGCGCCAAGGAGAACGTCAAGCTATGCGCCATGCCAAGCGCCAAGCCAAGCGCCAAGCCAAGTGCCAAGCCGCACGCCAAGAAAAGCGCAAAGCCAAGCGCCAAGTTACGCGCCAAGAAAAGCGTTAAGAAAAGCATTAAGCCAAGCGCCAAGCCACGCGCTAAGCAACGCGCCAGGAAAAGCGCCAAGCCAAACGCTAAGGAGAGCGAAAAGACATGCGCCAAGACAAGCGCCAAGCCAGGCGCCAAGTCAAGCGCCAAACCACGCGTCTATCCAAGCGCCAATCTACGCGCCAAAGAAAGCGTCAAGCTATGCGCCAGGACAGGCGCTAAGCCAAGTGCCAAACCAAGTGCCAAGCCACGCGCTAAGAAAAGCGCGAAGCCAAGCTACAAGCCACGCGCGAAGAAAAGCGCCAAGCCAAGCGCCCAGCCAAGCAATAAGCTACGCGCCAAGGAGAGCACCAAGCCATGCGCCAAGCCAAGCGCCAAGCCAAGCGCCAAGCCAAGCTCCCAGCCAAGCGCCAAGCCAAGCTTTTAGCCAAACGCCTAGCCACGCGCCAAGGAGAACGTCTAGCTATGCACCATGCCAGGCGCCAAGCCAAGCGCCAAGCCAAGTGCCAAGCCACGGGCCAAGAAAAGCGCGAAGCCAAGCGCCAAGCCAAGCGCCCAGCCAAGCGCCAAGCCGAGCTTTTAGCCAAACGCCAAGCCACGCGCCAAATTACGGGCTAAGAAAAGCGCAAAGCCAAGCGCCAAGCCACGCGCTAAGCCACGCGCCAAGAAAAGCGCCAAGCCAAGCGCCAAGCCAAGCGCCAAGAAACACGCCAAGCCAAGCGCCAAGCCAAGCGCCAAGCCAAGCGCCAAGCCAAACGCCCAGCCAAGCGCCAAGTCAAGCTTTTAGCCAAACGCCAAGCCACGCGCCAAGGAGAACGTCTAGCTATGCACCATGCCAAGCGCCAAGCCAAGCGCCAAACCAAGTGCCAAGCCGCGGGCCAAGAAAAGCGCGAAGCCAAGCGCCAAGTTACGCGCTAAGAAAAGCGCCAAGAAAAGCATTAAGCCAAACGCCAAGCCACGCGCCAAATTACGGGCAAAGAAAAGCGCAAAGCCAAGCGCCAAGCCACGCGCTAAGCCACGCGCCAAGAAAAGCGCCAAGCCAAGCGCCAAGCCAAGCGCCAAGCCAAGCGCCAAGCCAACCGCCAAGCCAAGCGCCAACCCAAGCGTCAAGCCAAACGCAAAGAAAAGCGCCAAGAAAAACGCCAAGCCAAGCGCCAAGCCAAGCGCCAAGCCAAACGTTAAGCCAAGCGCCAAGTTACGCGCCAAGAAAAACGCCAAGAAAAGCGCCAAGCCAAGCGCCAAGCCAAACGGCAAGCCAAGCACTAAACCACGCGCTAAGAAAAGTGCTAAGCCAAGCGCCAAGCCACACGCCAAGAAAAGCGCCAAGCCAAGCGCCAAGCCAAGCGCTAAGCCAAGCGCCGAGCTAAGCGGCAAAGAGAGCGCCAAGCCAAGCGACAAGCCAAGCTCCATGTTACGCGCCAAGAAAAACGCCAAGAAAAGCGCCAAGCCAAGCGCCAAGCCAAACGGCAAGCCAAGCACTAAACCACGCGCTAAGAAAAGTGCTAAGCCAAGCGCCAAGCCACACGCCAAGAAAAGCGCCAAGCCAAGCGCCCAGCCAAGCGGCAAGCCAAGCACCAAACCACGCGCCAAGAAAAGCGCGAAGCCAAGCGACAAGCCACGCACCAAGAAAAGCGCCACGCCAAGCGCCAAGGAGAGCGGCAAGCCATTCGCCAAGCCAAGCGCCAAGCCAAGCGCCAAGCCAAGCGTCCAGCCAAGCGCCAAGCCAAGCGCCCTGGCAAGCGCCAAGCCGCGCGCCAAACCACGCGCTAAGAAAAGCGCAAAGCCAAGCGCCAAGCCACGCGCCAAGCCACGCGCCAAGGAGAGCGTCAAGCCATTCGCCAAGCCAAGCGCCAAGCCAAGCGCCCAGCCAAGCGCCAAGCCAAGCGCCCTGGTAAGCGCCAAGCCGCGCGCCAAACCACGCGCTAAGAAAAGCGCAAAGCCAAGCGCCAAGCCACGCGCCAAGCCAAACGCCAAGCCAAGCGCCAAGCCAAGCGCCAAGCCAAGCTTCCAGCCTTGCGCGAAGATACGCGCCATGGAGAGCGTCAAGCTTTGCGCCAGGCCAAGCGCCAAACCAAGCGCCAAGAAAATCGCCAAGAAAAGCGCCAAGCCAAGCGCCAAGCCAAGCGCCAAGCCAAGCGCCAAGCCAAGCACCAAACCACGCGTCCGGCCAAGCGCCAAGCCACGCGCCAAGAATATCGAAAAGAAAAGCGCCAAGCCAAGCGCCAGCCAAGCGCCAAACTACGCGCCAAAAAAATCGCCAAGAAAAGCGCCAAGCCAAGCGCCAAGCCAAGCGGCAAGCCAAGTGCCAAACCACGCGCCAAGAAAAGCGCCAAGCCGAGCGCCAAGTTAAACGCCAAGCCAAGTGCCAAGCCAAGTGCCCAGCCAAGCGCCAAGCCACGCGCCAAGAACAGCGCCAAGCCAAGCGCCAAGCCAAGCGCCAAGCTACGCATCAAGTAAATCGCCAAGAAAAGCACCAAGCCAAGCGCCAAGCCAAGCGGCAAGCCAAGTGCCAAACCACGCGCCAAGAAAAACGCCAAGCCGAGCGCCAAGTTAAACGCCAAGCCAAGTGCCAAGCCAAGTGCCCAGCCAAGCGCCAAGCCACGCGCCAAGGGGAGCGTCAAGCTATGCACCAGGTCAAGCGCCTAGCCAAGCGCCAAGTTACGCGCCAAGGAGGGCGCCAAGCCATGCGCTAAGCCAAGCGCCAAACCAAGCGCCAAGCCAAACGCCCAGCCAAGCGCCAAGCCAAGTGCCAAGCTACGCGCCAAGTAAAGCGCGAAGCCAAGCGACAAGCCACGCGCCAAGAAGGGCGTTAAGCCAAGCGCCCAGCCAAGCGCTAAGCCACGCGTTAAGGAGAGCGCCAAGCCATGCGCCAAGCCAAGCGCCCAGCCAAGCGCCCAGCCACGCGCCAAGAAGAACGTTAAGCCAAGCGCCAAGCCAAGCGCCAAGTCAAGCGCCAAGCCAAGCACTAAGCCAAGCGCCAAACCAAGCGTCCACCCAAGCGCCAAGCCAGGCGCGAAAGAGAGCGTCAAGCTATGCGCCAGGCCAAGCTCCAAGCCAAGCGCCCAGCCAAGCGCTAAGCCACGCGCCAAACCACGCGCTAAGAAAAGTGCAAAGCCAAGCGTTACGCCACGCGGCAAGTCACGCGCCAAGAAAAGCGCCAAGCCATGCGCCAACTCAAGCGCCAAGCCAAGCGCCAAACCACGCGCCAAGGAGAGCCCCAAGTCATGCGCCAAACCAAGCGCTAAGCCAAACGCCAAGTTAAACACCAAGTTACACGCCAAGAAAAGCGCCAAACCAAGCGCCAGGCAAGCGGCAAGCCAAGCACTAAACCACGCGCTAAGAACAGCGCAAAGCCAAGCGCCAAGCCAAGCCCCAAACCAAGCGCCAAGCCAAGCGCCAAGCCAAGCTCCATGTTACGCGCCAAGAAAAACACCAAGAAAAGCGCCAAGCCAAGCGCTAAGCCAAGCGCCGAGCTAAGCGCCAAGAAGAGCGCCAAGCCAAGCGACAAGCCACGCGCCAAGCTAAGCGCCAAGCCACACGCCAAGCCAAGCGCCAACCCCAAGCTCCATGTTACGCGCCAAGAAAAACACCAAGAAAAGCTTCAAGCCAAGCGCTAAGCCAAGCGCCGAGCTAAGCGGCAAAGAGAGCGCCAAGCCAAGCGACAAGCCAAGCTCCATGTTACGCGCCAAGAAAAACACCAAGAAAAGCGCCAAGCCAAGCGCTAAGCCAAGCGCCAAGCTAAGCGCCAAGGAGAGCGCCAAGCCAAGCGACAACCCACGCGCCAAGCCACGCGCCAAGAAAAGCGCCAAGCCAAGCGCCAAACCAAACGTCAAGCCAAGTGCCAAGCCACGCGCCAAGAAGAGCGCCACGCCATGCGCCAAACCAAGCGACAGGCCACGCGCCAAGAAAAGCGCCAAGCCAAGCGCCATGCTAAGCGTCAAGCCAAGTGCCAAGCTACGCGCCAAGAAAAGCGCCAAACAAAGCGTCAAGCCACGCGCCAAGAAAAGCGCCAAGCCGAGCGCCAAGCCAAATGCTAAACCACGCGTCCATCCAAGCGCCAATCCACGCGCCAAGGAGAGCGTCAAGCTATGCGCCAGCACAGGCGCTAAGCCAAGTGCCAAACCAAGTGCCAAGCCACGCGCCAAGAAAAGCGCGAAGCCAAGCAACAAGCCACGCGCCAAGAAAAGCGCGAAGCCAAGCGTCCACCCAAGCGCCAAGCCAAGGGTTTAGCCAAACGCCAAGCCACGCGCCAAGGAGAACGTCAAGCTATGCACCATGCCAAGAGCCAAGCAACGCGCCAAGCCAAGTGCCAAGCCGCGCGCCAAGAAAAGCGCGAAGCCAAGCGCCAAGTTACGCGCCAAGAAAAGCACCAAGAAAAGTATTAAAATAAAAATAATAAATAAAAATTCATTTATTGCCTAACAACTGTTGAATTATTTAACTAAAAAAAGATATATATATATATATATATATATATATGTATTGTACATGTATGTAAATAAATATGATAACAATGCAATAATAAAAATAATTTAAAAAAAAACATATTCCTTAACAAAACAACATGTTAGTAGGCAAAAGGAACTGGTTTAGCTTGGTCACAAAAGGCAACCAGCTGTTCTCCCACCAGTCCTGCAAACATTTCTCAAAAAATTGAAACAAAAATTAAGTGCACTCAAACTGTCCAGCAAACCCTGCAGGCGGAAAGAGAAAAAAAAAGAGAAGAGCACGCGCTCAGACTATGGCCAACAAACACCCTTTAAATGCAGTAGCAGTACATACACGCAGTATTAAGCCAAGCGCCAAGCCACGCGCCAAGAAGAGCGCCACGCCATGCGTCAAGCCAAGCGACAGGCCACGCGCCAAGAAAAGCGCCACGCCAAGCGCCATGCTAAGCGTCAAACCAAGCGTCAAGCCACGCGTTAAGAAAAGCGCCAAGCCGAGCGCCAAGCCAAATGCCAAACCACGCATCCATCCAAGCGCCAATCCACGCGCCAAGGAGAGCGTCAAGCTATGCGCCAGGACAGGCGCTAAGCCAAGCGCCCAGCCAAGCGTTAAGCTACGCGCCAAGGAGAGCGCCAAGCCATGCGCCAAGCCAAGCGCCAAGCCAAGCGCCAAGCCAAGCGTCCAGCCAAGCGCCAAGCCAAGCGTTTAACCAAACGCCAAGCCACGCGCAAAGGAGAACGTCAAGCTATGCACCATGCCAAGCGCCAAGCCAAGCGCGAAGCCAAGTGCCAAGCCGCGCGCCAAGAAAAGCGCGAATCCAAGCGCCAAGTTACGCGCCAAGAAAAGCGCCAAGAAAAGCATTAAGCCAAGCGCCAAGCCACGCGCCAAATTACGGGCTAAGAAAAGCGCAAAGCCAAGCGCCAAGCCACGCTCTAAATTACGCGCCGGGAAAAGCGCTAAGCCAAACGCTAAGGAGAGCGAAAAAACATACGCCAAGACAAGCGCCAAGCCAGGCGCCAAGCCAAGCGCCAAACCACGCGTCCAACCAAGCGCCAATCCACGCGCCAAGGAGAGCGTCAAGCTATGCTTTAGGACAGGCGCTAAGCCAAGTGCCAAACCAAGTGCCAAGCCACGCGCCAAGAAAAGCGCGAAGTCAAGCAACAAACCACGCGCCAAGAAAAGCGCCAAGCCATGCGCCAAGCCAAGCGCCAAGCCAAGCGCCAAGCCAAGTGCCCAGCAAAGCGCCAAGCGACGCGCCAAGAAACACGCCAAGCCAAGCGCCAAGCTAAGCGCCAAGCCAAGCGCCAAGCCAAGCGTCCAGCCAAGCGCCAAGCCAAGCTTTTAGCCAAACGCCAAGCCACGCGCCAAGGAGAACGTCAAGCTATGCACCATGCCAAGCGCCAAGCCAAGCGCCAAGCCAAGTGCCAAGCCGCGCGCCAAGAAAAGCGCGAAGCCAAGCGCCAAGTGACGCGCCAAGAAAAGCGCCAAGAAAAGCATTAAGCCAAACGCCAAGCCACGCGCCAAATTACGTGCTAAGAAAAGCGCAAAGCCAAGCGCCAAGCGCCAAGCCACGCGCTAAACCACGCGCCAAGAAAAGCGCAAAGCCAAGCGCCAACCCAAGCGCCAAGCCAAGCGCCAAGCCAAGCGTCCAGCCAAGCGCCAAGCCACGCGCCAAGGAGAACGTCAAGTTATGCGCCATGCCAAGCGCCAAGCCAAGCGCCAAGCCAAGTGCCTAGCCACGCGCCAAGAAAAGCGCGAAGCCAAGCGACAAGCCACGCGCCAAGGAGAGCTCCAAGCCATGCGCAAAGGAAAGCGCCAAGCCAAGCGCCAAGTTACGCGCCAAGAAAAGCGCCAAGAAAAGCGCCAAGCCAAGCGCCAAGCCAAGCGGCAAGCCAAGCACCAAACCACGCGCTAAGAAAAGCGCCATGCCAAGCGTCCAGCCAAGTGCCAAGCCGCGCGCCAAAAAAAGCGCGAAGCCAGGCGCCAAGTTACGCGCCAAGAAAAGCATTAAGCCAAGCGCCAAGCCACGCGTTAAATTACGGAATAAGAAAAGCGCAAAGCCAAGCGCCAAGCCACGCGCTAAGCCACGCGCCAGGAAAAGCGCCAAGCCAAACGCTAAGGAGAGCGAAAAAACATACGCCAAGACAAGCGCCAAGCCATTCGCCAAGCCAAGCGCCAAACCACGCGTCCAACCAAGCGCCAATCCACGCGCCAAGGAGAGCGTCAAGCTATGCTTTAGGACAGGCGCTAAGCCAAGTGCCAAACCAAGTGCCAAGCCACGCGCCAAGAAAAGCGCGAAATCAAGCAACAAGCCACGCGCCAAGAAAAGCGCCAAGCCATGCGCCAAGCCAAGCGCCAAGCCAAGCGCCAAGCCAAGTGCCCAGCAAAGCGCCAAGCGACGCGCCAAGAAACACGCCAAGCCAAGCGCCAAGCCAAGCGCCAAGCCAAGCGCCAAGGCAAGCGTCCAGCCAAGCGCCAAGCCAAGCTTTTAGCCAAACGCCAAGCCACGCGCCAAAGAGAACGTCAAGCTATGCACCATGCCAAGCGCCAAGCCAAGCGCCAAGCCAAGTGCCAAGCCGCGCGCCAAGAAAAGCGCGAAACCAAGCGCCAAGTTACGCGCCAAGAAAAGCGCCAAGAAAAGCATTAAGCCAAACGCCAAGCCACGCGCAAAATTACGTGCTAAGGAAAGCGCAAAGCCAAGCTCCAAGCGCCAAGCCACGCGCTAAGCCACGCGCCAAGAAAAGCGCCAAGCCAAGCGCCAAGCCAAGCGCCAAGCCAAGCGCCAAGCCAAGCGCCAAGCCAAGCGCCAAGCCAAGCGCAAGCCAAGCGCCAAGCCAAGCGTCCAGCCAAGCGCCAAGCCACGCGCCAAGGAGAACGTCAAGTTATGCGCCATGCCAAGCGCCAAGCCAAGTGCCTAGCCACGCGCCAAGAAAAGCGCGAAGCCAAGCGACAAGCCAAGCGCCAAGGAGAGCTCCAAGCCATGCGCAAAGGCAAGCGCCAAGCCAAACGCCAAGCCAAGCGCCAAGTTACGCGCCAAGAAAAGCGCCAAGAAAAGCGCCAAGCCAAGCGCCAAGCCAAGCGGCAAGCCAAGCACCAAACCACGCACTAAGAAAAGCGCCATGCCAAGCGTCCAGCCAAGCGCCAAGCCACGCGCCAAGAAAAGCGCGAAGCCAAGCAACAAGCCACGCGCCAAGAAAAGCGCCAAGCCAAGCGTCAAGCTAAGCGCCCGGCCAAGCAAAAAGCCACTCGCCAAGGGAAGCGCCAAGCCATTCGCCAACCCAAGCGCCAAGCCAAGCGAAAAGCCAAGCCCCCAGCCAAGCGCCAAGCCAAGCCCCCAGCCAAGCGCCAAGTCAAGCGCCAAACCGTGCGCCAAGCCAACCGCCAAGTTAAGCGCCAAGCCAAGTGCCAAGCCACACGCCAATAAAGACGCCAAGCCAAGCAACAGATCACGCGCCAAGAAAAGCGCCAAGCCAAACGACAAGCTACGCGCCAAGAAAAGCGCCAAGCCAAGCGTCAAGCTAAGCGCCCAGCCAAGCAAAGAGCCAATCGCCAAGGGAAGCTACAAGCCATTCGCCAAGCCAAGCGCCAAGCCAAACCCCCAGCCAAGCGCCAAATCAAGCGCCAAGCCGTGCGCCAAGCCAAGCGCCAAGTTAAGCGTCAAGCCAAGTGCCAAGCCACACGCCAAGGAAGGCGCCACGCCAAGCAACAGACCACGCGCCAAGAAACGCGCCAAGCCAGACCCCAAGCCGAGCGTACAGCCAAGCGCTAAGCCACGCGCAAAGAAAAGCGACAAGAAAAACGCCAAGCCAAGCCCCAAGCCAAGCGCTAAGCCAAGCGCCAAGCAACGCGCGAACAAAAGGGCCAAGCCAAGCGCCAAGCCTGGCGCCAAGCCAAGCCAAGCGCCAAGCCAAGCGCCCAGCCACGCGCTAAAAAAAGCGCCAAACCAAGCGCCAAGCCAAGCGCCAAGCCAAGCGCCAAGCCACACGTTAAAAAAAGCGCCAAACCAAGC
Source organism: Agriotes lineatus (assembly GCA_940337035.1). Classification (NCBI taxonomy): domain Eukaryota; kingdom Metazoa; phylum Arthropoda; class Insecta; order Coleoptera; family Elateridae; genus Agriotes; species Agriotes lineatus. Next base: position 129,744 of record CALNHX010002259.1, on the reverse strand, counting down.
GCCACGTCAAGCGCCAAGTTACGCGCCAAGTTAAGCGCCAAGCCACCCGCCAAGGAGAGCGCCAAGCCAAGCGACAAGCCAAACGCCCAGCCACGCGCTAAAAAAAGCGCCAAACCAAGCGCCAAGCCAAGCGCCAAGCCACGCGCCATGCTAAGCGCCAAGCCACCCGCCAAGGAGAGCGCCAAGCCAAGCGACAAGCCACGCGCCAAGCCACGCGCCAAGAAAAGCGCCAAGCCAAGCGCCAAGCCAAACGCTAAGCCACGCTCCAAGCTAAACGCCAAACCACGCGCCAAGGAGAGCGCTAAGCCAAGCGACAAGCCATGCGCCAAGACAGGCGCCACGCCAAGCGCCAAGCCAAGCGGCAAGCCAAGTGCCAAGCCACACGACAAAAAAGCGCCACGCCAAGTCAAGTGCCAAGCCAAGTGCCCAGCCAAGCGCCAAGCCACGCGCCAAGAACAGCGCCAAGCCAAGCGCCAAGCCAAGCGCCAAGCCAAGCGCCAAGCCAAGCGCCAAGCCAAGCGCCAAGCCTCGCGCCAAGAGAAGCGCCAAGAAAAACGCCAAGCCAAGCGCCAAGCCAAGCGCCAAGCCAAGCGGCAAGCCAAGTGCCAAGCCACACGACAAAAAAGCGCCACGCCAAGTCAAGTGCCAAGCCAAGTGCCCAGCCAAGCGCCAAGCCACGCGCCAAGAACAGCGCCAAGCCAAGCGCCAAGCCAAGCGCCAAGCCAAGCGCCAAGCCAAGCGCCAAGCCAAGCGCCAAGCCTCGCGCCAAGAGAAGCGCCAAGAAAAACGCCAAGCCAAGCGCCAAGCCAAACGCCAAGCTAAGCGCCAAGGAGAGCACCAAGCCAAGCGCCAATCCACGCGCCAAGCCACGCGCCAAGAAAAGCGCGAAGCCAAGCGACAAGCCACGCGCCAAGAAAAGCGCGAAGCCAAGCGCCAAGCCAAGCGCCAAGCCTCGCGCCAAGAAAAGCGCCAAGAAAAACGCCAAGACAAGCGCCAAGCCAAACGCCAAGCTAAGCGCCAAGTAGAGCACCAAGCCAAGCGCCAAGCCAAGCGCCAAGCCAAGCACCAAACCACGCGCTAAGAATAGCGCAAAGCCAAGCGCCAAGCCAAGTGCCAAACCAAGCGCCAAGCCAAGCGTTCAGCCAAGCTCTAAGCCACGCGCCAAGGAGAGCGCCAAGCCATGCGCCAAGCCAAGCGCCATGCTAAACGTCAAGCCAAGTGTAAAACTACGCGCCAAGAAAAGCGCCAAGCCAAGCGACAAGCCACGCGCCAAGAAAAGCGCCACGACATGCGCCAAGCCAAGCAACAAGCCACGCGCTAAGAATGTAACGTTTCGCTTGTGAATCTAAATTCTGAAGATACTTGAAACGTATTGGGAATTTAATTCGCCGGCTTATCAAACGTTTGCATCTTAAGACCGCGCTAAGAAGCTATAGCGCGGGCCGGTAGCCGATGAGCAGGCAGCCACGTTTGCGCGCAGGAGTGTTTTTCCCGCTATCTAAGTGGGGAGGCCGCGTGCACCGACCAGGAGCCTCTGAAAAGTATAAAAAGGAACACCCGACAGCTCCTTGACAGATTCTATTCCCGAGTCCTCTCCCGAACTCCTCCTGGTCCACCCGGAGCGATCACTCCCTTGCTTTGGTGTGGTTACTGTCTTAATAAGGGAGAAATCGCCTAAATAAAAGTTCTTGCGGGTTTGGTATGGTTACTGTCTGCCTGCAACAACACCCCGATAACCTGGAGATCCTTATCGAACCCGTTTCCGAACCGTCATTAATTTAAAGGCCAAACCGTGGCTACTAATTAGTTTTCCCCGTATCCTGTGTAACGGAACCGCTGTTAGTTAAAGGCCGAAAAACCGGAATTTGTAACTAACATATTTCATCTGTATTAACTCGCCCGAATTGTGAGGCACCAGGAAGTCATCAACAGCCCGCCGCCGCCAGGCTGGACGCGTACAGAGATTATGCGATAAGTGACCTGCCTGTGAGAGTCACCGCCAGCATCCTATGAGCATTCCTGAAGCCCTCCGAAAGAGATCTCCACACTGCCGCAATCCAGTCGAAGCCGCAAATTCGCTTGAACAGCGAATTTCCCGAGAGTCCGACCGCTGCATCGTTTCGAGCCGCGAAAGCCGGCAAATCGTCTGGCGGCCCCCGGTCCAGTTCGGCTCACCGAGCGCGAACTCCCGCAGCTTCTTACGCCGGCAGGTATGTTCTTAAAACACCATTTCTAATCCGAAGTGTTCGCAGCAGCTAGCCATTGTAAACAAATCTCACCTGGTGCGTGCGGCCGACGACCTTTGCTCCGAAGTCGACGCGCGAAGCAGCTGATGCGCGGACGACCCACTCCGGGACATCGCCCAGAGGCGTAACCTGCGTTAGGCCGGGGCATTCTACCAGACCGCTCCGTCTCCGCGCAGCAGCCCCACCGGTGACCAGGAGCAACCCCTGTTGATGCAACTACCCCCTTTGGCAGTAACGCGTGGTGTGCAATATTATTTCTTTTTTCAATGTATATAGTTAAAAACAGTATATCTCATTTCGAATATTTACCCAGTGCTATTTATTGATCTACGCTATATCCGAGCAATTTGAACGTATTCTCCGACTTAGAGCATATCCGAGGCAATAAGGCTAATTAAAATATTCCTAATAAAGGCGGGTCATTACAAGAAAAGCGCCAAGCCATGCGCCAAGCCAAGCGCCAAGCCAAGCGCCAAGCCACGCGCCAGGAAAAGCGCCACGCCATGCGCCAAGCCAAGCGACAGGCCACGCGCCAAGTAAAGCGCCAAGCCAAACGCCAAGCCAAACGCCAAGCCAAGCGCCAAGCCACGCGCCAAGAAAAGCGCCAAACCATGCTTCAAGCCAAGCGACAAACCACGCGCTAAGAAAAACGCCAAGCCAAGCGCCAAGCCAAGCGCTAAGCCAAGCGCCCAGCCAAGCGCCAAGTTACGCGCCAAGCCACGCGCCAAGAAAAGCGCCAAGCCAAGCGCCAAGTCAAGCGCCAAGCCACGCTCTAAGGAGAGCGTTAAGCCACGCCCCAAGGAGGGCGCCAAGCCAAGCGACAAGCCACGCGCCAAGCTAAGCGCCAACCCACGCGCCAAGGAGAGCGCCAAGCCAAGCGACAAGCCAAGCGCCAAGCCACGCGCCAAGAAATGTGCCAAGCCAAGCGCCAAGCCAAGCGCCAAGCCAAGCGCCAAGCCACGCTCCAAGCTAAGGGCCAAACCACGCGTAAAGGAGAGCGCCAAGCCAAGGGACAAGCCACGCGCCAAGCCAAGCACCAAGCCAAGCGCCAAGCCAAACGCCAAGGAGAGCGCCAAGACAAGTAACAAGCCACGCGGCAAAAAACGCGCCACGCCAAGCCAACTGCCAAGCCAAGTGCCCAGCCAAGCGCAAGCCACGCGCCAAGAAAAACGCCAAGCCAACCGCCAAACCAAATTTCAAGCTAAGCGCCAAGGAGAACACCAAGCCAAGCGACAAGCCACGCGCCAATCCACGCGCCAAGAAAAGCGCGAAGCCAAGCGCCATACCAAACGCCAAGCCAAGCGCCAAGCCACGCGCCAAGAAGAGCGCCACGCCATGCGCCAAGCCAAGCGACAGGCCACGCGCCAAGAAAAGCGCCAAGCCAAGCGCCATGCTAAGCGTCAAGCCAAGTGCCAAGCTACGCGCCAAGAGAAGCGCCAAACCAAGCGTCAAGCCACGCGCCAACAAAAGCGCCAAGCCGAGCGCCAAGCCAAGCGCCCAGCCAAGCGCCAAGCCAAACGCTAAGGAGAGCGTCAAGCTATGCGCCAGGACAGGCGCTAAGCCAAGTTCCAAGCCAAGTGCCAACCCACGCGCCAAGAAAAGCGAGAAGCCAAGCAACAAGCCACGCGGCAAGATGCACGCCAAGCCAAGCGCCAAGCCAAGCGCCAAGCCAAGCGCCAAACCAAGCGTCCAGCCAAGCGCCAACCCAAGGGTTTAGCCAAACGCCAAGCCACAATCTAAAGAGAACGTCAAGCTATGCACCATGCCAAGCGCCAAGCCAAGTGCCAAGCCAAGGGCCATGCCGCGCGCCAAGAAAAGCGCGAAGCCAAGCGCAAAGTTACGCGCCAAGAAAAGCAACACGCCATGCGCCAAGCCAAGCGACAGGCCACGCGCCAAGAAAAGCGCTAAGCCAAGCAACAAGCCACGCGCCAAAAAAAGCGCCAAGCCAAGCGCCAAGCCACGCTAGAAGGAGAGCGTTAAGCCACGCGCCAAGGAGGGCGCCAAGCCAAGCGACAAGCCACGCGCCAAGCTAAGCGCCAAACCACGCGCCAAGGAGAGCGCCAAGCCAAGCGACAAGCCACGCGCCAAGCCAAGCGCCAAGCCAAGCGCCAAGCCACGCGGCAAGGAGAGCGCCGAGCCAAGCGGCAAGCCACGCGCGAAGAAATGCGCCAAACGCGATTGGTTTGCCGCGTGGCTTGGCGCTTGACTTGGCACTTGGCTAGGCGCTTGTATTGGCGCGTGGCTTGGCGCGTAGCTTGTCGCTTGGGTTGGCGCTCTCCTTGGAGCGTGGCTTAGCGCTTGGTTCGGCGCGTGACTTGGCGTTTGGTTTGGAGCTCTCCTTGGTGCATGGGGATCCACTTTTCTTTGGCGCGTGGTGTGGCGCTTGGCTTGGCGCTTGGCTTGGCGCTTTTCTTGGCGCGTGGCTTGGCGCTTTTCTTGGCGCGTGGCTTGGGGCGTGGCTTGGCGCGTGGCTTATCGCTTGGCTGAGCGCTTGCCTTAACGTTTGGCTTGACGCTTTTCTTGGCGCGTGGCTTGGCGCGTTGCTTGTCGCTTGGCTTGGCGCTTTCCTTAAAGCGTGGCTTGGCGCTTGGCTTGGCGCTTTTTTTGGCGCGTGGCTTGGCACTTGGTTTAGCGCTTGGCTTGGCGCTTGGCTTGGCGCTTTTGTTGGCGCGTTGCTTGGCGCTTAGCTTGCCGCTTAGCTTAGCGCTTGGCTTGGCACTTGGCTTGGCATGTGGCTTGGTGCTTGGGTTATCGCCTATTTTGGCGCTTGGCTTGGCGCTTGGCTTGTCGCTTGGCTTGACGCTTGGCTTGGCGCTTGGCTCGGCGCTTGGCTTAGCGCTTGTCTTGGCACTTGGCTTGGCGTGTGGCTTTGTGCTTGGTTTGGCGTGTGGCTTGGTGCTTAGGTTAGTGCCTATTTTGGCGCTTGGCTTGGCGCTTGACTTGGCGCTTTGCTTGGCGCTTGGCTGGCCGTTTGGTTTGGCTCCTGGCTTCACGCTTGGCGTGGCGCTGGGCTTGGCGATTGGCTTGGCACGTGGCTTGGCGCTTGGTTTGGCGCTTGGCTTGGGGCTAGGCTTGGCGCTTGGCGCTTAACTTGGCGCTTGGGTTACTGCTTGACATGGCGTTTGGCTTGGCGCGTGGCTTGGCGCTAGGCTTGGCGCTTGGCTTGGCGCTTGGTTTGGCGCCTGGCTTAGCGAGTGGCTTGGCGCTCGCTTTGACGCTTGGCATTGCGCTTGGTATAGCGCTTGGCTTAACGTTTGGCTTGGCGGTTGCCTTGGCGCTTGGCTTTGCGCTTGGTTTGCAGCTTGGCTTGGCGCTTGGCTTGGCGCGTTGCTTGTCGCTTGGCTTGGCGCTTTCCTTAAAGCGTGGTTTGGCGCTTGGCTTGGCGCTTGGCTTGGCGCTTTTTTTGGCGCGTGGTTTGGCGCTTGGCTTGGCGCTTGGCTTGGCGCTTTTGTTGGCGCGTTGCTTGGCGCTTGGCTTTCCGCTTGGCTTGGGGCTTGGCTTGGCGCTTTTCTTGGTGCTCTTCTTGGCGCGTGGCTTGGCGCTAGGCTTAGCGGTTAATTTAGAACCTATTTTTGCGCTTGGCTTGGCGCTTGGATTGTCGCTTGGCTTGACGCTTGGCTTGGCGCTTGGCTCGGCGCTTGGCTTAGCGCTTGGCTTGGCACTTGGTTTGGCGTGTGGCTTGGTGCTTGGTTTGGCGTGTGGCTTAATGCTTAGGTTAGCGCCTATTTTAGCGCTTGGCTTGGCACTTGGCTTTGCGCTTGGTTTGGAGCTTGACTTGGCGCTTCGCTTGGCGCTTGGCTGGCCGTTTGGTTTGGCTCCTGGCTTCACGCTTGGCGTGGCGCTGGGCTTGGCGATTGGCTTGGCACGTGGCTTGGCGCTTGGTTTGGCGCTTGGCTTGGGTCTAGGCTTGGCGCTTGGCGCTTAACTTGGCGTTTGGGTTACTGCTTGACATGGCGTTTGGCTTGGCGCGTGGCTTGGCGCTTGGCTTGGCGCTTGGCTTAACGTTTGGCTTGGCACTTGGCTTGGCGCTTAGCTTGACGCTTGACTTGAAGCATGCCTTGGCGTTCTCCTTGGCGTGTGGTTTGGCGTTTGCCTTGGCGCTTTTATTGGCGCGTGGCTTGGCGCGTGGCTTGGCGCGTGGCTTGGCTTTTAGCTGGGCGTTTGGCTTAACGCTTGGCTTAACGCTTGGCTTGGCACTTGGATTGGCACTTGGCTTGACGCTTGACTTGAAGCATGCCTTGGCGTTCTCCTTGGCGTGTGGCTTGGCGCTTGGCTTGGCGGTTGGCTTGGCACTCCTCCTGGCGCGTGGCTTGGCGCTTTTCCGGGCGCTAGGTTTGGCGCTTGGCTTAGCTCTTGGCTTGGCGCTTGGCTTGGCGCTTTCTTGGCGCGTAGCTTGTCGCTTAACTTGGCGCTTTTCTTGGCGGGTGGCTTGGCACTTGGATTGGCGCTTGGCTTGTCGGGTGGCTTGGCGCTTTTCTTGGCGCGTGGTTTGGCGCGTAGCTTGGCGCTTGGCTGGCTAAGCGCTTGGTTTAGCGCTTGGCTTGACGCTTGGCTTGGCGGTTGGCTTGGCGCTTGGCTTTTCGCTTTTCTTGGCGCTTTTCTTGGAGCGTGGTTTGGCGCTTAGCTTGGCGCTTGGCTTGGTGCTTCTCCTGGCGCATGGCTTAAAGCTTTCCTTGGCGCGTGGCTTGGCAATTGGCTGGGCGCTTGGCTTGGCGCTTGTCTTGGCGCTTTTTCTGGCGCGTAGCTTGTCGCTTGGCTTGACGTTTTTTTTGGCGCGTGGCTTTACGCGTGGTTTGGCGGTTGGTTGGGCGCTTGGTTTGGTGCTTGGCTTGGCGCTTGGCTTGGCGCTTGGCTTGGCGCTTGGCTTGGCGCCTGGCTTGGCACTTGGTTTGGCACTTGGCTTGGCGCTTGGCTTGGCGATTGGCTTGGCGCTTGGCTTGGTGGATGTCCTGGCGCATTGCTTAACGCTCTCCTTAGCGCGTGGCTTTGCGCTTTTTCTGGCGCGTAGCTTGTCGCTTGGCTTGGTGCTTTTCTTGGCGCGTGACTTGGCACTAGGCTTGGCGCTTGGCTTAGCGCTTGGCTAGGAGCTTGGCTTGGCGCTTGGCTTAGCGCATGGCTTAGCGCTCTCCTTGGCGCGTGGCTTGGTGCTTGGCTGGGCGCTTGCCTTGGCGCTTGGCTTATCGCTTGGCTTGATGCTTCTCTTGGCGCTTGGTTTGGCGCATGGTTTGGCGCTCTGCTTAGCGCTTGGCTAGGAGCTTGGCTTGGCGTTTGGCTTGGCGCATGGCTTAGCGCTCTCCTTGGCGCGTGGCTTGGTGCTTGGCTGGGCGCTTGGCTTGGCGCTTGGCTTGTCGCTTGGCTTGGTGCTTTTCTTGGCGCGTGACTTGGCACTAGGCTTGGCGCTTGGCTTAGCGCTTGGCTAGGAGCTTGGCTTGGCGCTTGGCTTGGCGCATGGCTTAGCGCTCTCCTTGGCGCGTAGCTTGTCGCTTGGCTTAGCGCTTGGCTAAGATCTAGGCTTGGCGCTTGGCTTGGCTCTTGGCTTGGCGCTTGGTTTGATGTTTTCTTGGCGCGTAGCTTGTCGCTTGGCTTGGTGCTTTTCTTGGCGCGTGACTTGGCACTAGGCTTGGCGCTTGGCTTAGCGCTTGGCTAAGAGCTTGGCTTGGCGCTTGGCTTGGCGCTTGGCTTGGTGGATCTCCTGGCGCATTGCTTAACGCTCTCCTTAGCGCTTGGCTAGGAGCTTGGCTTGGCGCTTGGCTGAGCGGTTGGCTTGGCGCTTGGCTTGAGGCTTGGCTTGGCACTTGGCTTGGCGCTAGGCTTGACGTTTGGCTTGGCGCATGCCTTGGCGCTCTCCTTGGCGCGTGGCTTGCCGTTTGGCTGGGCGTTTGGCTTGGCGCTTGTCTCGGCGCTTGGATTGGCGCTTCTATTGGCGTGTGGGTTGGCGCGTGGCTTAAAGCGCGGCTTGGTTTTTGGCTGGGCGTTTGGTTTATCGCTTGGCTTAACGCTTGGCTTGGCACTTGGCTTGGCGCTTGGCCAGCAGCCGGCAACAAGCCGAACGCCAAGCCACGCGCCAAGAAAAGCGTCAAGCCAAGCGCCAAGCCAATCACCAAACCAAGCGCCCAACCAACCGCCAAACCACGCGCCAAGCTACGCGCCAAAAAAAACGTCAAGCCAAGCGACAAGCTACGCGCGGAAAAAGCGCCAAGACAAGCGCCCAGTCAAACGCCAAGCCACGCGCCAAGGAAAGCTTTAAGCCATGCGCCAGGACAAGCACCAAACCAAGCGCCAAGCTAAGCGCCAAACCACGCCCCAAGAAAAGCGCCAAGAAAAGCGAAAAGCCAAGCGCCAAGCCAAGCGTCAAGCCAAGCGCTAAACCAAGCGCTTAGCCAGCCAAGCGCCAAGCTACGCGCCAAACCACGCGCCAAGAAAAGCGCCAAGCCACCCGACAAGCCAAGCGCCAACCCAAGTGCCAAGCCACCCGCCAAAAAAAGCGCCAAGTTAAGCGACAAGCTACGCGTCAAGAAAGCGCCAAGCCAAGCGCCAAGCCAAGAGCCAAGCCAAGCGCCAAGCCTAGCGCCCAGACAAGCGCCAAGCCACGCACCAAGAAGAGCGCCAAGCCAACCGCCAAGCCAAGCGCCAAGCCACACGCCAAGGAGAACGCCAAGGCATGCTTCAAATCAAGCGTTAAGCCAAGTGCCAAGCCAAATGCCAAGCCAAGCGTTAAGCCAAGCGATAAGCCAAACGCCCAGCCAAAAGCCAAGCCACGCGCCAAGCCACGCGCCAATAAAAGCGCCAAGCCAAGCGCCAAGCCACACGCCAAGGAGAACGCCGAAGCATGCTTCAAGTCAAGCGTCAAGCCAAGCGCCAAGCCAAGTGCCAAGTTAAACGTTAAGCCAAGCGCTATACCAAGCGCAAAGCCAAGCGTCAAGGCGAGCGCCAAGCCAGGCGCTAAGCCAGGCGCCAAGCCAAGCGCTAGGTCAAGCGCCAAACCAAGCGCCAAGCCAAGCGCCAAGCCAAGCGCCAAGCCACGCGCCAAGCCAAACGCCATGTCAAGCAGTAACCCAAGCGCCAAGTTAAGCGCCTAGCGCCAAGCCTAGCCCCAGGCCAAGCGCCAAACCAAGCGCCAACCCACGTGCCAAGCCAATCGCCAATCCCAGCGCCACGCCAAGCGTGAAGCCAGGAGCCAAACCAAACGGCCAGCTAAGCGCCAAGCGAAGCGCCAAGTCAAGCTCCAAACCAAGCGCAAAGCCAAGCGCCAAGCCAAGCGCCAAAATAGGCGCTAACCTAAGCAAAAAGCCACACGCCAAACCAAGCACCAAGCCACACGCCAAGCCAAGTGCCAAGCCAAGCGCTAAGCCAAGCGCCGAGCCAAGCGCCAAGCCAAACGTTAAGCCAAGCGCTATACCAAGCGCAAAGCCAAGCGTCAAGGCGAGCGCCAAGCCAGGCGCTAAGCCAGGCGCCAAGCCAAGCGCTAGGTCAAGCGCCAAACCAAGCGCCAAGCCAAGCGCCAAGCCAAGCGCCAAGCCACGCGCCAAGCCAAACGCAATGTCAAGCAGTAACCCAAGCGCCAAGTTAAGCGCCAAGCGCCAAGCCTAGCCCCAAGCCAAGCGCCAAACCAAGCACCAAGCCACGTGCCAAGCCAATCGCCGAACCCAGCGCCACGCCAAGCGTGAAGCCAGGAGCCAAACCAAACGGCCAGCCAAGCGCCAAGCAAAGCGCCAAGTCAAGCTCCAAACCAAGCGCAAAGCCAAGCGCCAAGCCAAGCGCCAAAATAGGCGCTAACCTAAGCACCAAGCCACACGCCAAACCAAGCACCAAGCCACACGCCAAGCCAAGTGCCAAGACAATCGCTAAGCCAAGCGCCGAGCCAAGCGCCAAGCCAAGCGTCAAGCCAAGCGACAAGCCAAGCGCCAAGCCAAGCGCCAAAATAGGCGATAACCCAAGCACTAAGCCACACGCCAAGCCAAGTGCCAAGCCAAGCGCTAAGCTAAGCGCCAAACCAAGCGCCAAGCCAAGCGCCAAAATAGGCGATAGCCCAAGCACCAAGCCACACGCCAAGCCAAGTGCCAAGCCAAGCGCTAAGCCAAACGTTAAGCCAAGCGCTATACCAAGCGCAAAGCCAAGCGCCAAGCCACGCGCCAAGCCAAACGCGATGTCAAGCAGTAACCCAAGCGCCAAGTTAAGCGCCAAGCGCCAAGCCTAGCCCCAAGCCAAGCGCCAAACCAAGCGCCAAGCCACGTGCCAAGCCAATCGCCAAGCCCAGCGCCACGCCAAGCGTGAAGCCAGAAGCCAAACCAAACGGCCAGCCAAGCGCCAAGAAAAGCGCCAAGTCAAGCTCCAAACCAAGCGCAAAGCCAAGCGCCAAGCCAAGCGCCAAAATAGGCGCTAACCTAAGCACCAAGCCACACGCCAAACCAAGCACCAAGCCACACGCCAAGCCAAGTGCCAAGCCAAGCGCTAAGCCAAGCGCCGAGCCAAGCGCCAGGCCAAGCGTCAAGCCAAGCGACAAGCCAAGCGCCAACCCAAGCGCCAAAATAGGCGATAACCCAAGCACCAAGCCACACGCTAAGCCAAGTGCCAAACCAAGCGCTAAGCTAAGCTCCAAACCAAGCGCCAAGCCAAGCGCCAAGCCATGCGCCCAGCCAAGCGCCAAGCCACGCGCCAAGAAAAGCGAAAAACCATGCGCCAAGCCAAACGCAAAGCCAAGCGCCATGCCAAGCGCCAACCCACGCACCAAAGAGAGCGCCAAGCCATGCGCCAAGCCAAGCGCCAAGCCAGGCGCCTAGCCAAGCACTACGCCTCGCACCAAGTCACGCGCCAAGAAAAGCGCTAAGCCAAGCGATAAACCACGCTCCAAAAAAGCGGCAAGCCAAGCGACAAACCACGCGCCTAGAAAGCGCTAAGCCAAGCGTCCTGCCAAGCGCTAAGCCAAGCGTCAAGGCGAGCGCCAAGCCAGGCGCTAAGCCAGGCGCCAAGCCAAGCGCTAGGTCAAGCGCCAAACCAAGCGCCAAGCCAAGCGCCAAGCCAAGCGCCAAGCCACGCTAAGCCAAACGCAATGTCAAGCAGTAACCCAAGCGCCAAGTTAAGCGCCAAGCGCCAAGCCTAGCCCCAAGCCAAGCGCCAAACCAAGCGCCAAGCCACGTGCCAAGCCAATCGCCAAGCCCAGCGCCACGCCAAGCGTGAAGCCAGGAGCCAAACCAAACGGCCAGCCAAGCGCCAAGCAAAGCGCCAAGTCAAGCTCCAAACCAAGCGCAAAGCCAAGCGCCAAGCCAAGCGCCAAAATAGGCGCTAACCTAAGCACCAAGCCACACGCCAAACCAAGCACCAAGCCACACGCCAAGCCAAGTGCCAAGACAATCGCTAAGCCAAGCGCCAAGCCAAGCGCCATGCCAAGCGTCAAGCCAAGCGACAAGCCAAGCGCCAAGCCAAGCGCCAAAATAGGCGATAGCACAAGCACCTAGCCACACGCCAAGCCAAGTGCCAAGCCAAGCGCTAAGCTAAGCGCCAAACCAAGCGCCAAGCCAAGCGCCAAAATAGGCGATAACCCAAGCACCAAGCCACACGCCAAGCCAAGTGCCAAGCCAAGCGCTAAGCCAAACGTTAAGCCAAGCGCTATACCAAGCGCAAAGCCAAGCGTCAAGGCGAGCGCCAAGCCAGGCGCTAAGCTAGGCGCCAAGCCAAGCGCTAGGTCAAGCGCCAAACCAAGCGCCAAGCCAAGCGCCAAGCCAAGCGCCAAGCCACGCGCCAAGCCAAACGCGATGTCAAGCAGTAACCCAAGCGCCAAGTTAAGCGCCAAGCGCCAAGCCTAGCCCAAAGCCAAGCGCCAAACCAAGCGCCAAGCCACGTGCCAAGCCAATCGCCAAGCCCAGCGCCACGCCAAGCGTGAAGCCAGGAGCCAAACCAAACGGCCAGCCAAGCGCCAAGCGAAGCGCCAAGTCAAGCTCCAAACCAAGCGCAAAGCCAAGCGCCAAGCCAAGCGCCAAGCCAAGCGCCAAGCCAAGCGCCAAAATAGGCGCTAACCTAAGCACCAAGCCACACGCCAAACCAAGCACCAAGCCACACGCCAAGCCAAGTGCCAAGCCAAGCGCTAAGCCAAGCGCCGAGCCAAGCGCCAAGCCAAGCGTCAAGCCAAGCGACAAGCCAAGCGCCAAGCCAAGCGCAAAAATAGGCGCTAAATTAACCGCTAAACCTAGCGCCAAGCTACGCGCCAACAAGACCACCAAGAAAAGCGCCAAGCCAAGCCCCAAGCCAAGCGGCAAGCCAAGCGCCAAGCAACGCGCCAACAAAAGCGCCAAGCCAAGCGCCAAACCAAGCGCCAAACCAAGTGCCAAGCCACGCGCCAAAAAAAGCGCCAAGCCAAGCGCCAAGCCAAGCGCCAAACCACGCTTTAAGGAAAGCGCCAAGCCAAGCGACAAGCAACGCGCCAAGCCAAGCGCCAAGCCAAGCTGCAAACCAAGCGCAAAGCCAAGCGCCAAGGCAACCGCCAAGCCAAACGTTAAGCCAACCGCTATACCAAGCGCAAAGCCAAGCGTCAAGGGGAGCGCCAAGCCAGGCGCTAAGCCAGGCGCCAAGCCAAGCGTTAGGTCAAGCGCCAAACCAAGCGCCAAGCCAAGCGCCAAGCCAAGCGCCAAGCCACGCGCCAAGCCAAACGCCATGTCAAGCAGTAACCCAAGCGCCAAGTTAAGCGCCAAGCGCCAAGCCTAGCCCTAAGCCAGGGGCATGGTGTGTATACACGCAGGGGTAGATGATGCGTCACTTATTTAGCCAAAAGCCTCTCTCTACCCAAGAGTGTCGTGCGTGGTGAAGAGCCACATCCTCCACGAGGTTTGCCCTGGTGCCCTTAGGGGTGCAAAACACGACATATCTAGAGGAGTAAACCTCGATAATAAATCCTGTTCCGAGACTGGGTAACCAATCCTAGTGGAGAGACAGAAAAGCTGGCAGCTAGCTCTAAAATGCAGGCAAAGACCCCGGATATGACTATGGAAGATTACAATGAGAGTAAACAGTTTACGGTGCAGGGGCTCGGATCCCCAGTACCGGTCGGATCTGGAAGTGATGAAGCAGGCTTCCCCCGACCGTCAGCCAACAACTGCAACGAAGAACCCATAGTATCCCTGGTGGGTGACCAGGCCGGGATTACAAAACTTGCTACTGGAATTTTTGCAATTGCAGACCCATTTAAAAGAAGGGACAGCATAACAAGATCGCCACGCCAGTGCCAAGCCAAGCGCTAAGCTAAGCGCCAAACCAAGCGCCAAGCCAAGCGCCAAAATAGGCGATAACCCAAGCACCAAGCCACACGCCAAGCCAAGTGCCAAGCCAAGCGCTAAGCCAAACGTTAAGCCAAGCGCTATACCAAGCGCAAAGCCAAGCGTCAAGGCGAGCGCCAAGCCAGGCGCTAAGCTAGGCGCCAAGCCAAGCGCTAGGTCAAGCGCCAAACCAAGCGCCAAGCCAAGCGCCAAGCCAAGCGCCAAGCCACGCGCCAAGCCAAACGCGATGTCAAGCAGTAACCCAAGCGCCAAGTTAAGCGCCAAGCGCCAAGCCTAGCCCAAAGCCAAGCGCCAAACCAAGCGCCAAGCCACGTGCCAAGCCAATCGCCAAGCCCAGCGCCACGCCAAGCGTGAAGCCAGGAGCCAAACCAAACGGCCAGCCAAGCGCCAAGCGAAGCGCCAAGTCAAGCTCCAAACCAAGCGCAAAGCCAAGCGCCAAGCCAAGCGCCAAGCCAAGCGCCAAGCCAAGCGCCAAAATAGGCGCTAACCTAAGCACCAAGCCACACGCCAAACCAAGCACCAAGCCACACGCCAAGCCAAGTGCCAAGCCAAGCGCTAAGCCAAGCGCCGAGCCAAGCGCCAAGCCAAGCGTCAAGCCAAGCGACAAGCCAAGCGCCAAGCCAAGCGCAAAAATAGGCGCTAAATTAACCGCTAAACCTAGCGCCAAGCTACGCGCCAACAAGACCACCAAGAAAAGCGCCAAGCCAAGCCCCAAGCCAAGCGGCAAGCCAAGCGCCAAGCAACGCGCCAACAAAAGCGCCAAGCCAAGCGCCAAACCAAGCGCCAAACCAAGTGCCAAGCCACGCGCCAAAAAAAGCGCCAAGCCAAGCGCCAAGCCAAACGCCAAACCACGCTTTAAGGAAAGCGCCAAGCCAAGCGACAAGCAACGCGCCAAGCCAAGCGCCAAGCCAAGCTGCAAACCAAGCGCAAAGCCAAGCGCCAAGGCAACCGCCAAGCCAAACGTTAAGCCAACCGCTATACCAAGCGCAAAGCCAAGCGTCAAGGGGAGCGCCAAGCCAGGCGCTAAGCCAGGCGCCAAGCCAAGCGTTAGGTCAAGCGCCAAACCAAGCGCCAAGCCAAGCGCCAAGCCAAGCGCCAAGCCACGCGCCAAGCCAAACGCCATGTCAAGCAGTAACCCAAGCGCCAAGTTAAGCGCCAAGCGCCAAGCCTAGCCCTAAGCCAGGGGCATGGTGTGTATACACGCAGGGGTAGATGATGCGTCACTTATTTAGCCAAAAGCCTCTCTCTACCCAAGAGTGTCGTGCGTGGTGAAGAGCCACATCCTCCACGAGGTTTGCCCTGGTGCCCTTAGGGGTGCAAAACACGACATATCTAGAGGAGTAAACCTCGATAATAAATCCTGTTCCGAGACTGGGTAACCAATCCTAGTGGAGAGACAGAAAAGCTGGCAGCTAGCTCTAAAATGCAGGCAAAGACCCCGGATATGACTATGGAAGATTACAATGAGAGTAAACAGTTTACGGTGCAGGGGCTCGGATCCCCAGTACCGGTCGGATCTGGAAGTGATGAAGCAGGCTTCCCCCGACCGTCAGCCAACAACTGCAACGAAGAACCCATAGTATCCCTGGTGGGTGACCAGGCCGGGATTACAAAACTTGCTACTGGAATTTTTGCAATTGCAGACCCATTTAAAAGAAGGGACAGCATAACAAGATCGCCACCATCATGCACAACAGGGTCGGATGGTGAAATTGTGAGAAGAACCGATATAGAAGCAAAAAAGGCAACAACCGTGTTGGAACAGCAGGAATATGTGTCTGGAAGAGCTAGAATAACAAGCAGAACACCAGCAAGAGAAGGAAGAAGGACTTCTTCCCTACCAGAATTCCCATATGATATGGACACAAATGAAACTGGGGGGAAGAGGGAAAACAAAAGGAAGAGAATGGAGACCCCGACAAGAACAGAAATGGAGGAGCAAGTGGAGAAAATAGTGAAGGAAAGGAAAAAGGAATACGAAATGCATATGGTATGCTTGGAAAAAATGATGAAAGACATAGAAAAGCTGAACAAACTAATAGCAGATAACGCGAACACGAAAAAAGAGATAAAGGAAGCGGGACAAAGCCCCAAGCCAAGCGCCAAACCAAGAGCCAAGCCACGTGCCAAGCCAACCGCCAAGCCCAGCGCCACGCCAAGCGTGAAGCCAGAAGCCAAACCAAACGGCCAGCCAAGCGCCAAGCAAAGCGCCAAGTCAAGCTCCAAACCAAGCGCAAAGCCAAGCGCCAAGCCAAGCGCCAAAATAGGCGCTAACCTAAGCACCAAGCCACACGCCAAACCAAGCACCAAGCCACACGCCAAGCCAAGTGCCAAGACAAGCGCTAAGCCAAGCGCCGAGCCAAGCGCCAGGCCAAGCGTCAAGCCAAGCGACAAGCCAAGCGCCAAGCCAAGCGCCAAAATAGGCGATAACCCAAGCACCAAGCCACACGCTAAGCCAAGTGCCAAGCCAAGCGCTAAGCTAAGCGCCAAACCAAGCGCCAAGCCAAGCGCCAAGATATGCGCCCAGCCAAGCGCCAAGCCACGCGCCAAGAAAAGCGAAAAACCATGCGCCAAGCCAAACGCAAAGCCAAGCGCCATGCCAAGCGCCAACCCACGCACCAAACAGAACGCCAAGCCATGCGCCAAGCCAAGCGCCAAGCCAAGCGCCTAGCCAAGCACTACGCCTCGCACCAAGTCACGCGCCAAGAAAAGCGCTAAGCCAAGCGATAAACCACGCTCCAAAAAAGCGGCAAGCCAAGCGACAAGCCACGCGCCTAGAAAGCGCTAAGCCAAGCGTCCAGCCAAGCGCTAAGCCAAGCGCCAAAGAGAGCGCCAAGCCATGCGCCAAGCCAAGCGCCAAGCCAAGAGCCAAGCCAAGCGCCAAGCTACGCGCCAAGAAAGCGCCAAGCCAAGGCAAAAGCCACGCGTGAAGAAAGCGCCAAGCCAAGCGTTAAGAAGAGCGCCAAGCCACGCGCCAAGCCAAGCGCCAAGCCACGCGCCAAGAAGAGCGCCACGACATGCGCCAAGGAAAGCGCCAAGCTAAGCGACAAGCCACGCGCCAAGCCACGCGCTAGGAAAAGCGCCAACCCAAGCGATAAGCCACGC
Source organism: Agriotes lineatus (assembly GCA_940337035.1). Taxonomy (NCBI): domain Eukaryota; kingdom Metazoa; phylum Arthropoda; class Insecta; order Coleoptera; family Elateridae; genus Agriotes; species Agriotes lineatus. The sequence continues at coordinate 113,126 of CALNHX010002259.1, read as the reverse complement.
GCCAAGCCACGCGCCAGGAAAAGCGCTAACCCAAGCGATAAGCCAAGCGCCAAGCCACGCGCCAAGCCAGGCGGCAAGAGAAGCGTTAAGCCACGCGCCACGGAAAGCGCCAACCCCAGCGATAAGCCACGCGCCAAGCCACGCGCCAAAAAAAGCGCTAAGCCAAGCGACAAACCACGCGCCAAAAAAAGCGCCAAGCCAAGCGTTAAGCCAAGCGTTGAGCTAAACGCCAAGAAAAGCTAGAAACCAAGCGCCAAACCTAGCGACTAGCCACGTGCCAAGAAAAGCGTCAAACCAAGCGCCAAGCCACGCGCCAAGGAGAGCGCCACGCCATGCGCCAAACCAAGCGCCAAGCCAAGTGCCAAGCCAAGCACCAAACCGCGCGCCAAGAAAAGAGCCAACAAAAGCGCCAAGCCAAGCGCCAAATCAAACAGCAAGCCAAACGCCAAGCCACGCGCAAAAAAAAGGGCCAAGCCAAGCGCCAATCCAAGCGCCAAGCCAAGCGCCAGGCCAAGCGAAAAGCCAAACGCCCAGCCAAGCGCCAAGCCACGCGACAAGCCAAGCTCCCAGCCAAGCGCCAAGCCACGCGCCAAAGAGAGCGCTAAGCCATGCGCCAAGCCAAGCGCCAAGTTACGCGCCAAACGAAGCGCCAAGCCAAGCGCCAAGCCAAGTGCCAAACCAAGCGCCAAGCCAAGCGCCAAGCCAAGTGCCAAACCAAGCACCAAGCCAAGCGCCAAGCCAAGTGCCAAGCCACCCGCAAAAAAAAACGCCAAGGAAAGCACCAAGCCAAGCGACAAGCTACGCGCAAAGAAAAGCGCCAAGCCAAGCGCCAAACCAAGCACCAAGCCAAGCGCCAAGCCAAGTGCCAAGCCACCCGCCAAAAAAAACGCCAAGGAAAGCGCCAAGCCAAACGTCAAGCCAAGCGCAAAGTGCCCAGCCGAGCGCCAAACCACGCGCCAAGCCACGCGTCAAGAAAAGCGCCAAGCCACGCGCCAAGCCAAGCGCCAAGCCACGCGCCAAGAAAACGCCAAGCCAAGCGACAAGCCACGCGCCAAGAAAGCGCCATGCCCAGCGCCAAGCCAGACGCCAAGCCAAGCGCCCAGCCAAGCGCCAAGCCACGCGCCAAGAAGAGCGCCAAGCTATGCGCCAAGCCAAGCGACAAGAAAAGCGCAAAGAAAGCGCCAAGCCAAGCGTCCAGCCAAGCGCCAAGCCGCGCAATAAGAAAAGCGCAAAGCCAAGCGTCCAGCCAAGCGCCAAGCCGCGCAATAAGAAAAGCGCAAAGCCAAGCGCCTAGCCACATGCCAAGCCACGCGCCAAGAAAAGCTCCAAACCAAGCGCCAAGGCAAGCGCCAAGCCAAGCGCCAAGCCAAGCGCCAAGCCACGCGCCAAGCCACGCAATAAGAAAAGCGCAAAGCCAAGCGCCTAGCCACATGCCAAGCCAAGTGCCAAGATAAGCGCCAAGCCACGCACCAAGGAGAGCGCAAAGCTACGCGCCAAGACAAGCGACAAGCCATGCGCAAAAAAAGCGCTAAGCCAAGCGTCCAGCCAAGCGTCCAGCCAAGCGCCAAGCCACGCAATAAGAAAAGCGCAAAGCCAAGCGCCTAGCCACATGCCAAGCCACGCGCCAAGAAAAGCTCCAAACCAAGCGCCAGGGCAAGCGCCAAGCCAAGCGCCAAGCCAAGCACCAAGGAGAGCGCAAAGCTATGCGCCAAGACAAGCGACAAGCCATGCGCAAAAAAAGCGCTAAGCCAAGCGTCCAGCCAAGCGTCCAGCCAAGCGCCAAGCCACGCAATAAGAAAAGCGCAAAGCCAAGCGCCTAGCCACATGCCAAGCCACGCGCCAAGAAAAGCTCCAAACCAAGCGCCAGGGCAAGCGCCAAGCCAAGTGCCAAGCCACCCGCCAAAAAAAACGCCACGGAAAGCGCCAAGCCAAACGTCAAGCCAAGCGCAAAGCGCCCAGCCGAGCGCCAAGCCACGCGCCAAGCCACGCGTCAAGAAAAGCGCCAAGCCACGCGCCAAGCCAAGCGCCAACCCACGCGCCAAGAAAACGCCAAGCCAAGCGACAAGCCATGCGCCAAGAAAGCGCCATGCCCAGCGCCAAGCCAAACGCCAAGCCAAGCGCCCAGCCAAGCGCCAAGCCACGCGCAAGAAGAGTGCCAAGCTATGCGCCAAGCCAAGCGACAAGCCAAGCGCAAAGAAAGCGCCAAGCTAAGCGTCCAGCCAAGCGCCAAGCCGCGCAATAAGAACAGCGCAAAGCCAAGCGTCCAGCCAAGCGCCAAGCCGCGCAATAAGAAAAGCGCAAAGCCAAGCGCCTAGCCACATGCCAAGCCACGCGCCAAGAATAGCTCCAAACCAAGCGCCAAGGCAAGCGCCAAGCCAAGCGCCAAGCCAAGCGCCAAGCCACGCGCCAAGCCACGCAATAAGAAAAGCGCAAAGCCAAGCGCCTAGCCACATGCCAAGCCAAGTGCCAAGATAAGCGCCAAGCCACGCACCAAGGAGAGCGCCAAGCTATGCGCCAAGCCAAGCGACAAGCCAAGCGCAAAAAAAGCGCTAAGCCAAGCGTCCAGCCAAGCGTCCAGCCAAGCGCCAATCCACGCAATAAGAAAAGCGCAAAGCCAAGCGCCAAGCCACGCGCCAAGCCACGCAATAAGAAAAACGCAAAGCCAAGCGCCAAGCCACATGCCAAGCCACGCGCCAAACCACGCGCCAAAAAAAGTGCAAAAAAAAGCGCCAATCCAAGCGCCAAGCTAAGCGCCAATGAGAGCGCTAAGCCAAGCGACAATCCACGCGCCAAGCCACCCGCCAAGCTAAGCGCCAAGCCACGCGCCCAACCAAGCGCCAAGACACGCGCCAAGAAGAGCGTAAAGCTATGCGCCAAGACAAGCGACAAGCCATGCGCAAAAAAAGCGCTAAGCCAAGCGTCCAGCCAAGCGTCCAGCCAAGCGCCAAGCCACGCAATAAGAAAAGCGCAAAGCCAAGCGCCTAGCCACATGCCAAGCCACGCGCCAAGAAAAGCTCCAAACCAAGCGCCAGGGCAAGCGCCAAGCCAAGCGCCAAGCCAAGCACCAAGCCAAGCGCCAAGCCAAGTGCCAAGCCACCCGCCAAAAAAAACGCCACGGAAAGCGCCAAGCCAAACGTCAAGCCAAGCGCAAAGCGCCCAGCCGAGCGCCAAGCCACGCGCCAAGCCACGCGTCAAGAAAAGCGCCAAGCCACGCGCCAAGCCAAGCGCCAACCCACGCGCCAAGAAAACGCCAAGCCAAGCGACAAGCCATGCGCCAAGAAAGCGCCATGCCCAGCGCCAAGCCAAACGCCAAGCCAAGGGCCCAGCCAAGCGCCAAGCCACGCGCCAAAAAGAGTGCCAAGCTATGCGCCAAGCCAAGCGACAAGCCAAGCGCAAAGAAAGCGCCAAGCTAAGCGTCCAGCCAAGCGCCAAGCCGCGCAATAAGAACAGCGCAAATCCAAGCGTCCAGCCAAGCGCCAAGCCGCGCAATAAGAAAAGCGCAAAGCCAAGCGCCTAGCCACATGCCAAGCCACGCGCCAAGAAAAGCTCCAAACCAAGCGCCAAGGCAAGCGCCAAGCCAAGCGCCAAGCCAAGCGCCAAGCCACGCGCCAAGCCACGCAATAAGAAAAGCGCAAAGCCAAGCGCCTAGCCACATGCCAAGCCAAGTGCCAAGATAAGCGCCAAGCCACGCACCAAGGAGAGCGCCAAGCTATGCGCCAAGCCAAGCGACAAGCCATGCGCAAAAAAAGCGCTAAGCCAAGCGTCCAGCCAAGCGTCCAGCCAAGCGCCAAGCCACGCAATAAGAAAAGCGCAAAGCCAAGCGCCAAGCCAAGAGCCAAGCCACGCGCGAAACCAAGCGCCAAGCCACGCGCCAAGCCACGCAATAAGAAAAACGCAAAGAAAAGCGCCAAGCCACATGCCAAGCCACGCGCCAAACCACGCGCCAAAAAAAGTGCAAAAAAAAGCGCCAATCCAAGCGCCAAGCTAAGCGCCAATGAGAGCGCTAAGCCAAGCGACAATCCACGCGCCAAGCCACCCGCCAAGCTAAGCGCCAAGCCACGCGCCCAACCAAGCGCCAAGACACGCGCCAAGAAGAGCGTAAAGCCATGCGCCAAGCCAAGCGCCAAGCCAAGCTCCCAGCCAAGCGCAAAGCCACGCGCCAAACCACGCGCTAAGAAAAAAGCAAAGCCAAGCGCCAAACCACGCGTGGCTTGTCGCTTGGCTTCGCGCTTTTCTTGGCGCGTGGCTTGGCTCTTGGCTTGGCGCTTATCTTGGCGCTTGGCCTGGCGCATAGCTTGGCGCTCTCCTTGGCGCGTGGCTTGGCGCGTGGCATGGCGCTTGGCTGGACGCTTGGCTTGGCGCTTGGCTTGGCGCTTGGTTTGGCGCTTTTCTTGGCGCGTGGCTTGGCATGTGGCTTGGCGCTTGGCTTTGCGCTTTTCTTATTGCGTGGCTTGGCGCGTGGCTTGGCGCTTGGTTTCGCGCGTGGCTTGGCTCTTGGCTTGGCGCTTGGCTTTGCGCTTTTCTTATTGCGTGGCTTGGCGCGTGGGTTGGCGCTTGGCTTGGCGCTTGGCTTGGCGCTTGCCCTGGCGCTTGGTTTGGAGCTTTTCTTGGCGCGTGGCTTGGCATGTGGCTAGGCGCTTGGCTTTGCGCTTTTCTTATTGCGTGGCTTGGCGCTTGGCTGGACGCTTGGCTGGACGCTTGGCTTGGCGCTTTTTTTGCGCATGGCTTGTCGCTTGGCTTGGCGCATAGCTTGGCGCTCTCCTTGGTGCGTGGCTTGGCGCTTATCTTGGCACTTGGCTTGGCATGTGGCTAGGCGCTTGGCTTTGCCCTTTTCTTATTGCGTGGCTTGGCGCGTGGCTTGGCGCTTGGCTTGGCGCTTGCCTTGGCGCTTGGTTTGGAGCTTTTCTTGGCGCGTGGCTTGGCATGTGGCTAGGCGCTTGGCTTTGCGCTTTTCTTATTGCGCGGCTTGGCGCTTGGCTGGACGCTTGGCTTGGGGCTTTCTTTGCGCATGGCTTGTCGCTTGGCTTGGCGCATAGCTTGGCGCTCTTCTTGGCGCGTGGCTTGGCGCTTGGCTGGGCGCTTGGCTTGGCGTTTGGCTTGGCGCTGGGCATGGCGCTTTCTTGGCGCGTGGCTTGTCGCTTGGCTTGGCGTTTTCTTGGCGCGTGGCTTGGCGCTTGGCTTGGCGCGTGGCTTGACGCTTTTCTTGACGCGTGGCTTGGCGCGTGGCTTGGCGCTCGGCTGGGCGCTTTGCGCTTGGCTTGACGTTTGGCTTGGCGCTTTCCTTGGCGTTTTTTTGGCGGGTGGCTTGGCACTTGGCTTGGCGCTTGGCTTGGCGCTTGGCTTGGCGCTTTTCTTGGCGCGTAGCTTGTCGCTTGGCTTGGTGTTTTTCTTGGCGCGTGGCTTGGCACTTGACTTGGCGCTTGGCTTGGCGCTTCGTTTGGCGCGTAACTTGGCGCTTGGCTTGGCGCACGGCTTAGCGCTCTCTTTGGCGCGTGGCTTGGCGCTTGGCTTGGCGCTTGGCCTGGCGCTTGGCTTGGCGCTTGGATTGGCGCTTGGCTTGGCCCTTTTTTTTGCGCGTGGCTTGGCGTTTGGCTTGCTGTTTGATTTGGCGCTTGGCTTGGCGCTTTTGTTGGCTCTTTTCTTGGCGCGCGGTTTGGCGCTTGGCTTGGCACTTGGCTTGGCGCTTGGTTTGGCGCATGGCGTGGCGCTCTCCTTGGCGCGTAACTTGGCGCTTGGTTTGACGCTTTTCTTGGCACGTGGCTAGTCGCTAGGTTTGGCGCTTGGTTTCTAGCTTTTCTTGGCGTTTAGCTCAACGCTTGGCTTAACGCTTGGCTTGGCGCTTTTTTTGGCGCGTGGTTTGTCCTTTGGCTTAGCGCCTTTCTTGGCGCGTGGCTTGGCGCGTGGCTTATCGCTTGGGTTGGCGCTTTCCTTGGCGCGTGGCTTAACGCTTCTCTTGCCGCCTGGCTTGGCGCGTGGCTTGGCGCTTGGCTTATCGCTTGGGTTGGCGCTTTTCCTGGAGCGTGGCTTGGCGCGTGGCTTATCGCTTGGGTTGGCGCTTATCCTGGCGCGTGGCTTAGCGCGTGGCTTGGCGCTTAACTTGGCGCGTGGCTTCGCGCTCTTCTTAACGCTTGGCTTGGCGCTTTCTTGGCGCGTAGCTTGGCGCTTGGCTTGGCTCTTGACTTGGCGCTTGGCTTGGCGCATGGCTTGGCGCTCTCTTTGGCGCTTGGCTGGACGCTTGGCTTAGCGCTTTCTTGGCGCGTGGCTTGTCGCTTGGCTTGCCGCTTTTTTGGAGAGTGGTTTATCGCTTGGCTTAGCGCTTTGCTTGGCGTGTGACTTGGTGCGAGGCGTAGTGCTTGGCTAGGCGCTTGGCTTGGCGCTTGGCTTGGCGCATGGCTTGGCGCTCTCTTTGGTGCGTGGGTTGGCGCTTGGCATGGCGCTTGGCTTTGCGTTTGGCTTGGCCCATGGTTTTTCGCTTTTCCTGGCGCGTGGCTTGGCGTTTGGCTTGGCATTTGGCTTGGCGCTTGGCTTGGCGCTTTCCTTGGCGCGTGGCTTGGCGCATGGCTTGGCGCTTTTCTTGGCGCGTGGCTTGGCGCTTGGCTTGGTGTTTGGCTTGACGCGTGGCTTGGCCCATGGCTTGGCGCTTTTTTTGGCGCGTGATTTGGTGCTTGGCTTGGCGCTTGGCTTGGCGCTTTCCTTGGCGCTTAGCTTGGCGCTTGGCTAGTCGCTTTCCTTGGCGCGTGGCTTGGCGCATGGCTTGGCGCTTTTCTTGGCGCGTGGCTTGGCGTTTGGCTTGGCGCTTGGCTTGACGCGTGGCTTGGCCCATGGCTTGGCGCTTTTCTTGGCCCATGGCTTGGCGTTTTTCTTGGCGCGTGGCTTGGCGCTTGGCTTGGCGTTTGGCTTGGCGCGTGGCTTGGCGCTTGGCTTGGCGTTTGGCTTGGCGCTTGGCTTAGCGCATGGTTTGGCGCTCTCCGTGGCACGTGGATTAACGCTTGGCTTGGCGCTTGGCTTGGCGCTTTCTTTGGCGCGTGGTTTGGCGCATGGCTTGGCGCTTTTCTTGGCGCGTGGCTTGGCGCTTGGCTTGGCGCTTGGCTTGGCGCTTTCCTTGGCGCGTGGTTTGGCGCATGGTTTGGCGGTTTTCTTGGCGCGTGGCTTGGCGCTTGGCTTGGCGTTTGGCTTGGCATTTGGTTTGGCGCTTGGCTTGGTGCTTTTCTTGGCGCGTGGCTTGGCGCATGGCTTGGCGCTTTTCTTGGCGCGTGGCTTGGCGCTTGGCTTGGCGTTTGGCTTGACGCGTGGCTTGGCCCATGGCTTGGCGCTTTTTTTGGCGCGTGATTTGGTGCTTGGCTTGGCGCTTGGCTTGGCGCTTTCCTTGGCGCTTAGCTTGGCGCTTGGCTAGTCGCTTTCCTTGGCGCGTGGCTTGGCGCATGGCTTGGCGCTTTTCTTGGCGCGTGGCTTGGCGTTTGGCTTGGCGCTTGGCTTGACGCGTGGCTTGGCCCATGGCTTGGCGCTTTTCTTGGCGCGTGGCTTGGCGCTTGGCTTGGCGCTTGGCTTGTCGCTTTCCTTGGCGCGTGGCTTGGCGCATGGTTTGGCGGTTTTCTTGGCGCGTGGCTTGGCGCTTGGCTTGGCGTTTGGCTTGGCATTTGGCTTGGCGCTTGGCTTGGCGCTTTCCTTGGCGCGTGGCTTGGCGCATGGCTTGGCGCTTTTCTTGGCGCGTGGCTTGGCGCTTGGCTTGGCGTTTGGCTTGACGCGTGGCTTGGCCCATGGCTTGGCGCTTTTTTTGGCGCGTGATTTGGTGCTTGGCTTGGCGCTTGGCTTGGCGCTTTCCTTGGCGCTTAGCTTGGCGCTTGGCTAGGCGCTTTCCTTGGCGCGTGGCTTGGCGCATGGCTTGGCGCTTTTCTTGGCGCGTGGCTTGGCGTTTGGCTTGGCGCTTGGCTTGGCGTTTGGCTTGACGCGTGACTTGGCCCATGGCTTGGCGCTTTTTTTGGCGCGTGATTTGCTGCGTGGCTTGGCTTTTGGCTTGGCGCTTGGTTTAGAGCATGGTTTGGCGCTCTCCTTGGCGCGTGGCTTGGCCCATGGCTTGGCGCCTTTCTTGGCGCGTGGCTTGGCGTTTGGCTTGGCGTTTGGCTTGGCGCTTGGCTTGGCGCTTGGTTTGGCGCTTGGCTTGGCGCTTGGCTTAGCGCTGTCTTGGCGCGTGACTTGGCGCTTGGCTTGACTCTTGGCTTGGCGCTTGGCTTAGCGCATGGTTTGGCGCTCTCCTTGGCACGTGGATTAACGCTTGGCTTGGCGCTTGGCTTGGCGCTTGGCTTGGCGCTTTCTTTGGCGCGTGGCTTGATGCATGGCTTGGCGCTGTCTTGGCGCGTGGCTTGGCGCTTGGCTTGCCTCTTGGCTTGGCGCTTGGCTTAGCGCATGGTTTGGCGCTCTCCTTGGCACGTAGATTAACGCTTGGCTTGGCGCTTGGCTTGGCGCTTTCCTTTGCGCGTGGCTTGGCGCATGGCTTGGCGCTTTTCTTGGGGCGTGGCTTGGCGCTTGGCTTGGTGTTTGGCTTGGGGCTTGGCTTGGCGCTTGGCTTGGCGCTTTCATTGGCGCGTGGCTTGGCGCATGGCTTAGCGCCTTTCTTGGCGCGTGGCTTGGCGCTTGGCTTGGCGTTTGACTTGGCGCTTGGCTTGGCGCTTGGTTTGGCGCTTGGCTTGGCGCTTGGCTTGGCGCTTTCCTTAGCGTGGCTTGGCGTTTGGCTTGGCGTTTGGCTTGGCGTTTGGCTTGGCGCTTGGCTTGGCGCTTGGCTTGGCGCTTGGCTTGGCGCTTGGCTTGGCGTTTGGCTTGGCGCATAACTTGGCGCTTTTCTTGGCGCGTGGCTTATTGCTTGGCTTGGCGCTCTCCTTGGCGCTTGGCTTAACACTTGGCTTGGCGCGTGGCTTGGCTCTTGGCTTGGCGTTTTTCGTGGCGCGTGGCCTGGCGCTTGGCTTGGCGCTTTCCTTAGCGCGTGGCTTGGCGCGTGGCTTGGCTCTTGGCTTGGCGTTTTTCGTGGCGCGTGGCTTGGCGCTTGGCTTGGCGCTTGGCTTGGCGCAAGGCTTGGCGCTTTTCTTGTCGCGTGGCTTGGCGCTTGGCTTGGCGTTTGGCTTGGCGCTTGGCTTGGCGCTTGGCTTGGCGCTTTCCTTGGCGCGTGGCTTGGCGCATGGCTTGGCGCTTTTCTTGGCGCGTGGCTTGGCGCTTGGTTTGGCGTTTGGCTTGGTGCGTGGCTTGGCGCTTGGCTGGGCGTTTGGCTTGGCGCTTGGCTTGGCGCTTAGCTTGGCTCTTGGCTTGGCGTTTTTCGTGGCGCGTGGCTTGGCGCTTGGCTTGGCGCTTGGCTTGGCGCATGGCTTGGCGCTTTTCTTGGCGCGTGGCTTGGCGCTTGGCTTGGCGTTTGGCTTGGCGCTTGGCTTGGCGCGTGGCTTGGCGCTTTCCTTGGCGCGTGGCTTGGCCCATGGCTTGGCGCTTGGCTTGGCGTTTGGCTTGGCGCTTTTCTTGGCGCGTGGCTTGGGGCTTTCCTTGGCGCGTGTCTTGGCGCTTGGTTGGGAGCTTGGTTTGGCGTTTGGCTTGGAGCTTGGCTTGGCGCATGGCTTGGCGCTCTCCTTGGGGCGTGGCTTGTCGCTTGGCTTCGTGCTTTTTTTGGCGCGTGGCTTGGCACTTGGCTTGGCGCTTGGCTTGGCACTTGGCTGGGCTCTTGGTTTGGCGCTTGGCTTGGCGCTTTTCTTGGCGCGTAGCTTCACGCGTGGCTTGGCGCTTGGCTTTGCGTTTTTCTTAACGCGTGGTTTGGCGCGTGGCTTGGCGCCTGGCTGGGCGCTTGGCTTGGCGCTTGGCTTAACGTATGGTTTGGCGTTCTCCTTGGCCCGTGTCTTGGCTCTTGGCTTGGCGCTTGGCTTGGCGCATAGACTAACGCTCTTCTTGGCGCGTGGCTTGGCGCTTTTCTTGGCGCGTGGTTTGGCACTTGGCTTGCCGCTTGGCTTGGCGCTTGGCTTGGCGCTTTTCTTGGCGTTTTTTTTTTGGCGCGTGGCTTGGCGCTTGGCTTGGCGCTTGTCTTGGCGCATGTCTTGGGGCTCTCCTTAGCGTTTGGCTTGGCGATTGGCTGGGCGCTTGGCTTGGCGCTCGGTTTGGCGCTTGGCTTGTCGCTTGGCTTGGCGCATGGCGTTCTGTTTTTCTTGGCGCGTGGTTTGGCACTTGGCTTGGCGCTTGGCTTGACGTTTGGCTTGGCGCATCCCTTGGCGCTCTCCTTGGCGCGTGGCTTGGCGCTTGGTTGGGCGTTTGGCTTGGAGCTTGTCTCGGCGCATTTCTTGGCGCTCTCCTTAGAGTTCGGCTTGGCGATTGGCTGGGCGCTTGGCTTGGCGCTCGGTTTGGCGCTTGGCGTGTCGCTTGGCTTGGCGCATGGCGTTCTGTTTTTCTTGGCGCGTGGCTTAGCGCTTGGCTTGGCGCTTTTCTTGGCACTTGGCTAGACGTTTAGCATGTCGCTTGGCTTGGCGCATGGCTTGGCGCTCTCCTTTGCGCGTGGATTGGTGCTTGGCTTGGCGCTTGTCGTGGCGCATGTCTTGGCGCTTTCCTTAGCGTTTGGCTTGGCGATTGGCTGGGCGCTTGGTTTGGCGCTCGGTTTATCGCTTGGCTTGTCGCTTGGCTTAGCGCATGGCGTTCTGTTTTTCTTGGCGCGTAGCTTGGCGCTTAGCTTGGCGCTTTTCTTGGCACTTGGCTTGACGTTTAGCATGTTGCTTGGCTTGGGGCATGGCTTGGCGCTCTCCTTGGCGCGTGGCTTGGCGCTTGGCTAGACGCTTGGCTTGGCGCTTTCTTGGCGCTTGGCTTTTCGCTTTTCTTAGCGCGTGGTGTGGTGCTTGGCTTGCCGCATGGGTTGGCGCTCTCCTTGGCGCGTGGCTTGGCGCTTGGATGGACGCTTGGCTTGGCGCTTTTTTTGGCACTTGGCTTGATGTTTAGCATGTCGCTTGGCTTGGGGCATGGCTTGGCGCTCTCCTTGGCGTGTGGCTTGGCGCTTGGCTAGACGCTTGGCTTGGCGCTTTCTTGGCGCTTGGCTTTTCGCTATTCTTAGCGCGTGGTTTGGTGCTTGGTTTGCCGCTTGGCTTGGCTCATGGCTTGGCGCCCTCCTTGGCGCGTGGCTTGGCGCTTGGCTGGACGCTTGGCTTGGCGCTTGGTTTGGCGCTTGGCTTTATGCTTTTCTTAGCGCGTGGTTTGGTGCTTGGCTTGCCGCATGGGTTGGCGCTCTTCTTGGCGCGTGGCTTGTCGCTTGGCTTCGCGCTTTTTATGGCGCGTGGCTTGGCACTTGGCCTGGCGCTTGGCCTGGCGCATAGCTTGACGCTCTCCTTGGCGCGTGGCTTGGCGCTTGGGTGGACGCTTGGCTTCGCGCTTTGCTTGACGCTTGGCTTGGCGCTCGGCTTCACTCGTGGTTTGGCTCTTGGCTTTGCGCTTTTCTTAGCGCGTGGTTTGGCGCGTGGCTTGGCGCTTGGCTGGGCGCTTGGCTTGGCGCTTGGCTTGGCGCATGGCTTGGCGCTCTCTTTCTCGCGTGTCTTATCTCTTGGTTGGGCGCTTGGTTTGTCGCTTGGCTTCGCGCTTTTCTTGGCGCATAGCTTGACGCTCTTATTGGCGCGTGGCTTGTCGCTTGGCTTGGCGCTTTTTTTGGCGCGCAGCTTGGCACCTGGCTTGACGCTTAGCATGTCGCTTGGCTTGGCGCAAGGCTTGGCGCTCTCCTTGGCGCGTGGCTTGGCGCTTTCTTGGCGCTTTGCTTTGCGCTTTTCTTAGCGCGTGGTTTGGTACTTGGCCTGCCGCTTGGCTTGGCGCATGGTTTGGCGCTCTCCTTGGCGCGTGGCTTGGCGCTTGGCTGGACGCTTGGCTTGGTGCATGGCTTGGCGCTCTCCTTGGCGCGTAGCTTGACTTCGCGCTTTTCTTATCGCGTGGCTTGGCACTTGGCTTGGCGTTTGACTTGGCGCTTGGCTTGGCGCTTTTCTTGGCGCGTGGCTTCACGCGTGGTTCGGCGGTTGGCTTTGCTTTTTTCTTAGCGCGTGGTTTGGCGCGTGGCTTTGCGCTTGGCTGGGAGCTTGGCTTGGCGCTTGGCTTGGCGCATGGCTTTGCGCTCTTCTTGGCGCGTGTCTTGGCGCTTGGTTAGGCGCGTGGCTTGGCGCTTAGTTTGGCGCGTGGCTTGGCGCTTGGATTGTCGCTTGGCTTGGCGCTCTCATTGGCGCTTAGCTTGGCGCTTGGCTTGGCGCTGTTTTTGGACTTTTTTTGGCGCGTGGTTTGGCGCTTCACTTGGCGCTTGGTTTGGCGCTTGGTTTGGCGCTTGGCTTGGCGCTTGGCTTGGCGCTTGGCTTGGCGCTGTTTTTGGCGCGTGGCTTGGCGATTGGCTGGGCACTTGGCTTGGCACTTGGCTTGGCGTGGCGCTTTTCTTGGCGCGTAGCTTGGCACTTGGCTTGCCGCTTGGTTTGGCGGTTGGCTTGGCACTTGGCTTGACGCTGTTCTTGGCGCGTGGCTTGGCGCTTGGCTGGGCACTTGGCTTGGCACTTGGCTTAGCGTGGCGCGTTTCTTGGCCCGTGGCTTGGCGCTTAGCTTAGAGTGTGCTTGACGCTTAGCTTGGCGCTTTTCTCGGGGAGTGGCTTGGCGCTTGGCTGGGCACTTGGCTTGGCGCTTGGCTTGGCGCATGATTTGGCACTCTCCTTGGCGCGTGGCTTGGCGCTTGGCTGGACGCTTGGCTTGGCGCTTGGCTTTGCGCTTTTCTTAGCGCGTGGTTTGGTGCTTGGCTTGCCACTTGGCTTGGCGTTTGGCTTGGCGCTTTTTTTGGCGCTTTTCTTGGCGCATGTCTTGGCGCTCTCCTTAGCGTTTGGCTTAGCGCTTGACTAAGCGCTTGGCTTGGCGCTCGGTTTGGCGCTTTTCTTGGCGCGTGGCTTGTCGCTTGGCTTGGCGCTCTCCTTGACGCGAGGCTTGGCGCTTGGCTTGACGCTTTTCCTGGCGCGTGGCCTGTTGCTTGGCTTGGCGCATGGCGTGGCGCTTTTCTTGGCTAGTGGCTTGGCGCTTGGCTTGGCGCTTGGATTGGCGATTGGCTTGTTGCTTTTCTTGGCGCGTGGCTTGGTACTTGGCTTGCCGCTTGGTTTGGCGCTTGGCTTGGCACTTGGGTTGTCGCTTGGCTTGGCGCATGGTTTGGCGCTCTCCTTGGCGCGTGGCTTGGCGCTTGGCTGGACGCTTGGCTTGGCGCTTGTCTTGGCGCTTGGCTTTGCGCTTTTCTTAGCGCGTGGTTTGGTGCTTGGCTTGCCGCTTGGCTTGGCGTTTGGCTTGGCGCATTTCTTGGCGCTTTTCTTGGCGCATTTCTTGGCGCTCTCCTTAGCGTTTGGCTTAACGCTTGACTGGGCGCTTGGCTTGGCGCTCGGTTTGTCGCTTTTCTTGGCGCGTGGCTTGTCGCTTGTCTTGGCGCTCTCCATGACGAGAGGCTTGGCGCTTGGCTTGACGCTTTTCCTGGCGCGTGGCCTGTCGCTTGGCTTGGCGCATGGCGTGGCGCTTTTCTTGGCGCTTGGCTGGGCACTTGGCTTGGCGCTTGGCTTGGCGCTTGGCTTTATGCTTTTCTTAGCGCGTGGTTTGGTGCTTGGCTTGCCGCATGGGTTGGCGCTCTCCTTGGCGCGTGGCTTGTCGCTTGGCTTCGCGCTTTTTATGGCGCGTGGCTTGGCACTTGGCTTGGCGCTTGGCCTGGCGCATAGCTTGACGCTCTCCTTGGCGCGTGGCTTGGCGCTTGGGTGGACGCTTGGCTTTGCGCTTTGCTTGACGCTTGGCTTGGCGCTCGGCTTCACTCGTGGTTTGGCTCTTGGCTTTGCGCTTTTCTTAGCGCGTGGTTTGGTGCTTTGCTTGACGCTTGGCTTGGCGCTCGGCTTCACTCGTGGTTTGGCTCTTGGCTTTGCGCTTTTCTTAGCGCGTGGTTTGGCGCGTAGCTTGGCGCTTGGCTGGGCGCTTGGCTTGGCGCTTGGCTTGGCGCATGGCTTGGCGCTCTCTTTCTCGCGTGTCTTATCGCTTGGTTGGGCGCTTGGTTTGTCGCTTGGCTTCGCGCTTTTCTTGGCGCATAGCTTGACGCTCTTATTGGCGCGTGGCTTGTCGCTTGGCTTGGCGCTTTTTTTGGCGCGCAGCTTGGCACCTGGCTTGACGCTTAGCATGTCGCTTGGCTTGGCGCAAGGCTTGGCGCTCTCCTTGACGCGTGGCTTGGCGCTTGGCTAGACGCTTGGCTTGGCGCTTTCTTGGCGCTTTGCTTTGCGCTTTTCTTAGCGCGTGGTTTGGTACTTGGCCTGCCGCTTGGCTTGGCGCATGGCTTGGCGCTCTCCTTGGCGCGTGGCTTGGCGCTTTCTTGGCGCTTTGCTTTGCGCTTTTCTTAGCGCGTGGTTTGGTACTTGGCCTGCCGCTTGGCTTGGCGCATGGTTTGGCGCTCTCCTTGGCGCGTGGCTTGGCGCTTGGCTGGACGCTTGGCTTGGTGCATGGCTTGGCGCTCTCCTTGGCGCGTAGCTTGACTTCGCGCTTTTCTTATCGCGTGGCTTGGCACTTGGCTTGGCGTTTGACCTGGCGCTTGGCTTGGCGCTTTTCTTGGCGCGTGGCTTCACGCGTGGTTCGGCGGTTGGCTTTGCTTTTTTCTTAGCGCGTGGTTTGGCGCGTGGCTTTGCGCTTGGCTGGGAGCTTGGCTTGGCGCTTGGCTTGGCGCGTGGCTTTGCGCTCTTCTTGGCGCGTGTCTTGGCGCTTGGTTAGGCGCGTGGCTTGGCGCTTAGTTTGGCGCGTGGCTTGGCGCTTGGATTGTCGCTTGGCTTGGCGCTCTCATTGGCGCTTAGCTTGGCGCTTGGCTTGGCGCTGTTTTTGGACTTTTTTTGGCGCGTGGTTTGGCGCTTCACTTGGCGCTTGGTTTGGCGCTTGGTTTGGCGCTTGGCTTGGCGCTTGGCTTGGCGCTTGGCTTGGCGCTGTTTTTGGCGCGTGGCTTGGCGATTGGCTGGGCACTTGGCTTGGTACTTGGCTTGGCGTGGCGCTTTTCTTGGCGCGTAGCTTGGCACTTGGCTTGCCGCTTGGTTTGGCGGTTGGCTTGGCACTTGGCTTGACGCTGTTCTTGGCGCGTGGCTTGGCGCTTGGCTGGGCACTTGGCTTGGCACTTGGCTTAGCGTGGCGCGTTTCTTGGCCCGTGGCTTGGCGCTTAGCTTAGAGTGTGGCTTGACGCTTAGCTTGGCGCTTTTCTCGGGGAGTGGCTTGGCGCTTGGCTGGGCACTTGGCTTGGCGCTTGGCTTGGCGCATGATTTGGCACTCTCCTTGGCGCGTGGCTTGGCGCTTGGCTGGACGCTTGGCTTGGCGCTTGGCTTTGCGCTTTTCTTAGCGCGTGGTTTGGTGCTTGGCTTGCCGCTTGGCTTGGCGTTTGGCTTGGCGCTTTTTTTGGCGCTTTTCTTGGCGCATGTCTTGGCGCTCTCCTTAGCGTTTGGCTTAGCGCTTGACTAAGCGCTTGGCTTGGCGCTCGGTTTGGCGCTTTTCTTGGCGCGTGGCTTTTCGCTTGGCTTGGCGCTCTCCTTGACGCGAGGCTTGGCGCTTGGCTTGACGCTTTTCCTGGCGCGTGGCCTGTTGCTTGGCTTGGCGCATGGCGTGGCGCTTTTCTTGGCTAGTGGCTTGGCGCTTGGCTTGGCGCTTGGATTGGCGATTGGCTTGTTGCTTTTCTTGGCGCGTGGCTTGGTACTTGGCTTGCCGCTTGGTTTGGCGCTTGGCTTGGCACTTGGGTTGTCGCTTGGCTTGGCGCATGGTTTGGCGCTCTCCTTGGCGCGTGGCTTGGCGCTTGGCTGGACGCTTGGCTTGGCGCTTGTCTTGGCGCTTGGCTTTGCGCTTTTCTTAGCGCGTGGTTTGGTGCTTGGCTTGCCGCTTGGCTTGGCGTTTGGCTTGGCTTGGCGTTTGGCTTGGCGCATTTCTTGGCGCTTTTCTTGGCGCATTTCTTGGCGCTCTCCTTAGCGTTTGGCTTAACGCTTGACTGGGCGCTTGGCTTGGCGCTCGGTTTGTCGCTTTTCTTGGCGCGTGGCTTGTCGCTTGTCTTGGCGCTCTCCTTGACGAGAGGCTTGGCGCTTGGCTTGACGCTTTTCCTGGCGCGTGGCCTGTCGCTTGGCTTGGCGCATGGCGTGGCGCTTTTCTTGGCGCTTGGCTGGGCACTTGGCTTGGCGCTTAGCTTGGCGCTTGGCTTTGCGCTTTTCTTAGCGCGTGGCTTGGCACTTGGCTTGCCGCTTGGTTTGGCGCTTGGCTTGGCACTTGGCTTGCCGCTTGGCTTGGAGCTTGGCTTAACGCGTGGTTTGGCGCTTAGCTTAAAGCGTGGCTTGACGCTTGGCTTGGCGCTTTTCTCGGGGAGTGGCTTGGCGCTTGGCTGGGCACTTGGCTTGGCGCTTGGCTTGGCGCATCCCTTGGCGCTCTCCTTGGCGCGTGGCTTGGCCCTTGGTTGGGCGTTTGGCTTGGAGCTTGTCTCGGCGCATGTCTTGGCGCTCTCCTTAGAGTTTGGCTTGGCGATTGGCTGGGCGCTGGGCTTGGCGCTCGGTTTGGCGCTTGGCGTGTCGCTTGGCTTGGCGCATGGCGTTCTGTTTTTTTTGGCGCGTGGCTTGGCGCTTGGCTTGGCGCTTTTCTTGGCACTTGGCTTGACGTTTAGCATGTCGCTTGGCTTGGCGCATGATTTGGCACTCTCCTTGGCGCGTGGCTTGGCGCTTGGCTTTGCGCTTTTCTTAGCGCGTGGCTTGGCACTTGGCTTGCCGCTTGGTTTAGCGCTTGGCTTGGCACTTGGCTTGCCGCTTGGCTTGGAGCTTGGCTTAACGCGTGGTTTGGCGCTTAGCTTAGAGCGTGGCTTGACGCTTGGCTTGGCGCTTTTCTCGGTGAGTGGCTTGGCGCTTGGCTGGGCACTTGGCTTGGCGCTTGGCTTGGCGCATGATTTGGCGCTCTCCTTAGCGCGTGGCTTGGCGCTTGGCTAAACGCTTGGCTTGGCGCTTGGCTTGGCGCTTGGCTTTGAGCTTTTCTTAGCGCGTGGCTTGGCGCTTGGCTTGGCGCTTGACTGGGCGCTTGGCTTGGCGCTCGGTTTGGCGTTCTTCTTGGCGCGTGGCTTGTAGCTTGGCTTGGCGCTCTCCTTGACGCGAGGCTTGGCGCTTGGCATGACGCTTTTCCTGGCGCGTGGTTTGTCGCTTGGCTTGGCGCTCTCCTTGGTGCATGGGGTGACGCTTTTCTTGGCGCGTGGCTTGTCGCTTGGCTTGGCGCTTTTCTTGGCGCGTGGCTTGTCGCTTGGCTTGGCGCTCTCCTTGGTGCATGGGGTGACGCTTTTCTTGGCGCATGGCTTGTCGCTTGGCTTGGCGCTTTTCTTGGCGCGTAGTTTGGCACTTGGCTTGGCGCTTGGCTTGGCGCTTGGTTGGACGCTTGGCTTGGCGCTTGGCTTGGCGCTTGGCTTTGAGCTTTTCTTAGCACGTGGCTTGGCGCTTGGCTTGACGCTTTTCCTGGCGCGTGGCCTGTCGCTTGGCTTGGCGCATGGCGTGGCGCTTTTCTTGGCGCGTGGCTTGGCGCTTGGCTTGGCGTTTGGATTGGCGATTGGCTTGGCGCTTTTCTTGGCGCGTGGCTTGTCGCTTGGCTTGGCGCTCTCCTTGGTGCATGGGGTGACGCTTTTCTTGGCGCGTGGCTTGTCGCTTGGCTTGGCGCTTTTCTTGGCGCGTAGTTTGGCACTTGGCTTGGCGCTTGGCTTGACGCTTGGCTTGACGCTTGGCTTGGCGCATGCCTTGGCGCTCTCTTTGGCGCGTGGCTGGGCGTTTGGCTTGGCGTTTGTTTCGGCGCCTGGCTTGGCGCTTTTCTTGGCGCGTGGCTTGGCGCTTGGCTTGGCGCTTGGCTTGGCGCTGGGCTTGGCGCTTGGTTTGGCGCTTTTCTTAGTGCGTGGCTTGCCGCTTGGCCTGCCGCTTGGCTTAGCGCTTTTGTTCGCGCGTTGCTTGGCGCTTGGCTTGCCGCTTGGCTTGAGGCTTTGCTTGGCGCTTTTCTTGGCGCTTTTCTTGGCGCGTGGCTTTTCGCTTAGCTTGCCGGTTAGCTTGGCGCTCTTCCTGGCACGTGGCTTAGCGCTTGGCTGGGCGCTTGGCTTGGCGTTTGGCTTGGCGCTTTTTTTGGTGAATGGTCTGTTGCTTGGCTTGGCGCTTTTCTTGGCGTGTGGCTTGGCACTTGGCTTGGCGCTTAACTTGGAGCTTGGCTTGGCGCTTAACTTGGTGCTTGGCTTGGCGCTTGGCTTAGCGCATGGCTTGGCGCTCCTCTTGGCGCTTGGCTTAAGGCTTGGCTTGGCGCTTGGCTTGGCGCTTTTCTTAACGTGTGGTTGGCGCGTAGCTTGGCACTTGGCTTGACGCTTAGAATGGCGCTTGGCTTGGCGTTTTTCTTGGCGCGTAGCTTGTCGCTTGGCTTAGCGCATGTCGTGGCGTTTTTCTTGACGCGTGGCTTGGCGCTTGGCTTCGCTTTTGGCTTAGCGCTTTTCTTGGCGCGTGGTTTGGCGCGTGGCTTGTTGCTTGGTTGGCGCTCTTCTTGGCGCGTAGATTGGCGTTAAGCTTGGCGCGTGGCTTGGCGCTTGCCTTGGCGCATTTCTAGGCGCGTGGCTTGCCGCTTGGCTTGGCGCTTGGCTTGGCGCTTGGCTGGGCACTTGGCTTGGCGCTTACCTTGGCGCTTGGCTTGGCGTTTTTCTTGGCATTTTTCTTGGCGCGTGGTTTGGTACTTGGCCTGCCGCTTGGCTTGGCGCATGGCTTGGCGCTCTCCTTGGCGCGTGGCTTGGCGCTTGGCTGGACGCTTGGCTTGGTGCATGGCTTGGCGCTCTCCTTGGCGCGTAGCTTGACTTCGCGCTTTTCTTATCGCGTGGCTTGGCACTTGGCTTGGCGCTTGGCTTGGCGCTTGGCCTGGCGCATAGCTTGACGCTCTTCCTGGCGCGTGGCTTGTTGCTTGGCTTGGCGCTCTTCTTGGCGCGTAGATTGGCGTTAAGCTTGGCGCGTGGCTTGGCGCTTGCCTTGGCGCATTTCTAGGCGCGTGGCTTGACGCTTGGCTTGGCGCTTGGCTTGGCGCTTGGCTGGGCACTTGGCTTGGCGCTTACCTTGGCGCTTGGCTTGGCGTTTTTCTTGGCATTTTTCTTGGCGCGTGGTTTGGTACTTGGCCTGCCGCTTGGCTTGGCGCGTGGCTTGGCGCTTGGCTGGACGCTTGGCTTGGTGCATGGCTTGGCGCTCTCCTTGGCGCGTAGCCTGACTTCGCGCTTTTCTTATCGCGTGGCTTGGCACTTGGCTTGGCGCTTGGCTTGGCGCTTGGCCTGGCGCATAGCTTGACGCTCTCCTTGGCGCGTGGCTTGGCGCATGGGTGGACGCTTGGCTTGGCGTTCGACTTGGCGCTTGGCTTGGCGCTTTTCTTGGCGCGTGGCTTCACGCGTGGTTCGGCGGTTGGCTTTGCTTTTTTCTTAGCGCGTGGTTTGGCGCGTGGCTTTGCGCTTGGCTGGGAGCTTGGCTTGGCGCTTGGCTTGGCGCATGGCTTTGCGCTCTTCTTGGCGCGTGTCTTGGCGCTTGGTTGGGCGCGTGACTTGGCGCTTAGTTTGGCGCGTGGCTTGGCGCTTGGATTGTCGCTTGGCTTGGCGCTCTCATTGGCGCTTAGCTTGGCGCTTGGCTTGGCGCTCTTTTTGGACTTTTTTTGGCGCGTGGTTTGGCGCTTCACTTGGCGCTTGGTTTGGCGCTTGGTTTGGCGCTTGGCTTGGCGCTTGGCTTGGCGCTTGGCTTGGCGCTTGGCTTGGCGCTGTTTTTGGCGCGTGGCTTGGCGATTGGCTGGGCACTTGGCTTGGCACTTGGCTTGGCGTGGCGCTTTTCTTGGCGCGTAGCTTGGCACTTGGCTTGCCGCTTGGTTTGGCGCTTGGCTTGGCACTTGGGTTGGCGCTGTTCTTGGCGCGTGGCTTGGCGCTTGGCTGGGCACTTGGCTTGGCACTTGGCTTAGCGTGGCGCGTTTCTTGGCCCGTGGTTTGGCACTTGGCTTGCCGCTTGGCTTGGCGCTTGGCTTAACGCGTGGCTTGGCGCTTAGCTTAGAGTGTGGCTTGACGCTTAGCTTGGCGCTTTTCTCGGGGAGTGGCTTGGCGCTTGGCTGGGCACTTGGCTTGGCGCTTGGCTTGGCGCATGATTTGGCACTCTCCTTGGCGCGTGGCTTGGCGCTTGGCTGGACGCTTGGCTTGGCGCTTGGCTTTGCGCTTTTCTTAGCGCGTGGTTTGGTGCTTGGCTTGGCGCTTTTCTTGGCGCGTAGTTTGGCACTTGGCTTGGCGCTTGGCTTGGCGCTTGGTTGGACGCTTGCCTTGGCGCTTGGCTTGGCGCTTGGCTTTGAGCTTTTCTTAGCGCGTGGCTTGGCGCTTGGCTTGACGCTTTTCCTGGCGCGTGGCCTGTCGCTTGGCTTGGCGCATGGCGTGGCGCTTTTCTTGGCGCGTGGCTTGGCGCTTGGCTTGGCGTTTGGATTGGCGATTGGCTTGGCGCTTTTCTTGGCGCGTGGCTTGTCGCTTGGCTTGGCGCTCTCCTTGGTGCATGGGGTGACGCTTTTCTTGGCGCGTGGCTTGTCGCTTGGCTTGGCGCTTTTCTTGGCGCGTAGTTTGGCACTTGGCTTGGCGCTTGGCTTGACGCTTGGCCTGGCGAATGCCTTGGCGCTCTCTTTGGCGCGTGGCTGGGCGTTTGGCTTGGCGTTTGTTTCGGCGCTTGGCTTGGCGCTTTTCTTGGCGCGTGGCTTGGCGCTTGGCTTGGATCTTGGCTTGGCGCTGGGCTTGGCGCTTGGTTTGGCGCTTTTCTTAGTGCGTGGCTTGCCGCTTGGCCTGCCGCTTGGCTTAGCGCTTTTGTTCGCGCGTTGCTTGGCGCTTGGCTTGCCGCTTGGCTTGAGGCTTTGCTTGTCGCTTTTCTTGGCGCTTTTCTTGGCGCGTGGCTTTTCGCTTAGCTTGCCGGTTAGCTTGGCGCTCTTTCTATCACGTGGCTTAGCGCTTGGCTGGGCGCTTGGCTTGGCGTTTGGCTTGGCGCTTTTTTTGGTGAATGGTCTGTTGCTTGGCTTGGCGCTTTTCTTGGCGTGTGGCTTGGCACTTGGCTTGGCGCTTAACTTGGTGCTTGGCTTGGCGCTTAACTTGGTGCTTGGCTTGGCGCTTGGCTTGGCGCATGGCTTGGCGCTCCTCTTGGCGCTTGGCTTAAGGCTTGGCTTGGCGCTTGGCTTGTCGCTTTTCTTAACGTGTGGTTGGCGCGTAGCTTGGCACTTGGCTTGACGCTTAGAATGGCGCTTGGCTTGGCGCTTTTCTTGACGCGTAGCTTGTCGCTTGGCTTAGCGCATGTCGTGGCGTTTTTCTTGACGCGTGGCTTGGCGCTTGGCTTCGCTTTTGGCTTAGCGCTTTTCTTGGCGCGTGGTTTGGCGCGTGGCTTGTTGCTTGGCTTGGCGCTCTTCTTGGCGCGTAGATTGGCGTTAAGCTTGGCGCGTGGCTTGGCGCTTGCCTTGGCGCATTTCTAGGCGCGTGGCTTGCCGCTTGGCTTGGCGCTTGGCTTGGCGCTTGGCTGGGCACTTGGCTTGGCGCTTATCTTGGCGCTTGGCTTGGCGTTTTTCTTGGCATTTTTTTTGGCGCGTGGTTTGGTACTTGGCCTGCCGCTTGGCTTGGCGCATGGCTTGGCGCTCTCCTTGGCGCGTGGCTTGTCGCTTGGCTTGGCGCTTAACTTGGTGCTTGGCTTGGCGCTTAACTTGGTGCTTGGCTTGGCGCTTGGCTTGGCGCATGGCTTGGCGCTCTCCTTGGCGCGTGGCTTGGCGCTTGGCTGGACGCTTGGCTTGGCGCATGGCTTGGCGTTCTCCTTGGCGCGTGGCTTGTCGCTTGGCTTGGCGCTTTTTTTGGCGCGCAGCTTGGCACCTGGCTTGACGCTTAGCATGTCGCTTGGCTTGGCGCAAGGCTTGGCGCTCTCCTTGACGCGTGGCTTGGCGCTTGGATAGACGCTTGGCTTGGCGCTTTCTTGGCGCTTTGCTTTGCGCTTTTCTTAGCGCGTGGTTTGGTACTTGGCCTGCCGCTTGGCTTGGCGCATGGCTTGGCGCTCTCCTTGGCGCGTGGCTTGGCGCTTTCTTGGCGCTTTGCTTTGCGCTTTTCTTAGCGCGTGGTTTGGTACTTGGCCTGCCGCTTGGCTTGGCGCATGGCTTGGCGCTCTCCTTGGCGCGTGGCTTGGCGCTTGGCTGGACGCTTGGCTTGGTGCATGGCTTGGCGCTCTCCTTGGCGCGTAGCTTGACCTCGCGCTTTTCTTATCGCGTGGCTTGGCACTTGGCTTGGCGCTTGGCTTGGCGCTTGGCCTGGCGCATAGCTTGACGCTCTCCTTGGCGCGTGGCTTGGCGCATGGGTGGACGCTTGGCTTGGCGTTTGACTTGGCGCTTGGCTTGGCGCTTTTCTTGGCGCGTGGCTTCACGCGTGGTTCGGCGGTTAGCTTTGCTTTTTTCTTAGCGCGTGGTTTGGCGCGTGGCTTTGCGCTTGGCTGAGAGCTTGGCTTGGCGCTTGGCTTGGCGCATGGCTTTGCGCTCTTCTTGGCGCGTGTCTTGGCGCTTGGTTGGGCGCGTGGCTTGGCGCTTAGTTTGGCGCGTGGCTTGGCGCTTGGATTGTCGCTTGGCTTGGCGCTCTCATTGGCGCTTAGCTTGGCGCTTGGCTTGGCGCTGTTTTTGGACTTTTTTTGGCGCGTGGTTTGGCGCTTCACTTGGCGCTTGGTTTGGCGCTTGGTTTGGCGCTTGGCTTGGCGCTTGGCTTGGCGCTGTTTTCGGCGCGTGGCTTGGCGATTGGCTGGGCACTTGGCTTGGCACTTGGCTTGGCGTGGCGCTTTTCTTGGCGCGTAGCTTGGCACTTGGCTTGCCGCTTGGTTTGGCGCTTGGCTTGGCACTTGGCTTGACGCTGTTCTTGGCGCGTGGCTTGGCGCTTGGCTGGGCACTTGGCTTGGCACTTGGCTTAGCGTGGCGCGTTTCTTGGCCCGTGGTTTGGCACTTGGCTTGCCGCTTGGCTTGGCGCTTGGCTTAACGCGTGGCTTGGCGCTTAGCTTAGAGTGTGGCTTGACGCTTAGCTTGGCGCTTTTCTCGGGAAGTGGCCTGGCGCTTGGCTGGGCACTTGGCTTGGCGCTTGGCTTGGCGCTTGGCTTAGCGCATAGCTTGACGCTCTCCTTAGCGCGTGGTTTGGCGCTTGACTGGACACTTGGCTTGGCGCTTGGCTTGGCGCTTGGCTGGGCTCTTGGTTTGGCGCTTGGCTTGGCGCTTTTCTTGGCGCGTAGCTTCACGCGTGGCTTGGCGCTTGGCTTTGCGTTTTTCTTAACGCGTGGTTTGGCGCGTGGCTTGGCGCCTGGCTGGGCGCTTGGCTTGGCGCTTGGCTTAACGTATGGTTTGGCGTTCTCCTTGGCCCGTGTCTTGGCTCTTGGCTTGGCGCTTGTCTTGGCGCATAGACTAACGCTCTTCTTGGCGCGTGGCTTGGCGCTTTTCTTGGCGCGTGGTTTGGCACTTGGCTTGCCGCTTGGCTTGGCGCTTGGCTTGGCGCTTTTCTTGGCGTTTTTTTTTTGGCGCGTGGCTTGGCGCTTGGCTTGGCGCTTGTCTTGGCGCATGTCTTGGGGCTCTCCTTAGCGTTTGGCTTGGCGATTGGCTGGGCGCTTGGCTTGGCGCTCGGTTTGGCGCTTGGCTTGTCGCTTGGCTTGGCGCATGGCGTTCTGTTTTTCTTGGCGCGTGGTTTGGCACTTGGCTTGGCGCTTGGCTTGGCGTTTGGCTTGGCGCATCCCTTGGCGCTCTCCTTGGCGCGTGGCTTGGCGCTTGGTTGGGCGTTTGGCTTGGAGCTTGTCTCGGCGCATGTCTTGGCGCTCTCCTTAGAGTTCGGCTTGGCGATTGGCTGGGCGCTTGGCTTGGCGCTCGGTTTGGCGCTTGGCGTGTCGCTTGGCTTGGCGCATGGCGTTCTGTTTTTCTTGGCGCGTGGCTTAGCGCTTGGCTTGGCGCTTTTCTTGGCACTTGGCTAGACGTTTAGCATGTCGCTTGGCTTGGCGCATGGCTTGGCGCTCTCCTTTGCGCGTGGATTGGTGCTTGGCTTGGCGCTTGTCGTGGCGCATGTCTTGGCGCTTTCCTTAGCGTTTGGCTTGGCGATTGGCTGGGCGCTTGGTTTGGCGCTCGGTTTATTGCTTGGCTTGTCGCTTGGCTTAGCGCATGGCGTTCTGTTTTTCTTGGCGCGTAGCTTGGCGCTTAGCTTGGCGCTTTTCTTGGCACTTGGCTTGACGTTTAGCATGTCGCTTGGCTTGGGGCATGGCTTGGCGCTCTCCTTGGCGCGTGGCTTGGCGCTTGGCTAGACGCTTGGCTTGGCGCTTTCTTGGCGCTTGGCTTTTCGCTTTTCTTAGCGCGTCGTTTGGTGCTTGGCTTGCCGCATGGGTTGGCGCTCTCCTTGGCGCGTGGCTTGGCGCTTGGATGGACGCTTGGCTTGGCGCTTTTTTTGGCACTTGGCTTGACGTTTAGCATGTCGCTTGGCATGGGGCATGGCTTGGCGCTCTCCTTGGCGCGTGGCTTGGCGCTTGGCTAGACGCTTGGCTTGGCGCTTTCCTGGCGCTTGGCTTTTCGCTATTCTTAGCGCGTGGTTTGGTGCTTGGTTTGCCGCTTGGCTTGGCTCATGGCTTGGCGCCCTCCTTGGCGCGTGGCTTGGCGCTTGGCTGGACGCTTGGCTTGGCGCTTGGTTTGGCGCTTGGCTTTATGCTTTTCTTAGCGCGTGGTTTGGTGCTTGGCTTGCCGCATGGGTTGGCGCTTTCCTTGGCGCGTGGCTTGTCGCTTGGCTTCGCGCTTTTTATGGCGCGTGGCTTGGCACTTGGCTTGGCGCTTGGCCTGGCGCATAGCTTGACGCTCTCCTTGGCGCGTGGCTTGGCGCTTGGGTGGACGCTTGGCTTGGCGCTTTGCTTGACGCTTGGCTTGGCGCTCGGCTTCACTCGTGGTTTGGCTCTTGGCTTTGCGCTTTTCTTAGCGCGTGGTTTGGCGCGTGGCTTGGCGCTTGGCTGGGCGCTTGGCTTGGCGCTTGGCTTGGCGCATGGCTTGGCGTTCTCTTTCTCGCGTGTCTTATCGCTTGGTTGGGCGCTTGGCTTGTCGCTTGGCTCCGCGCTTTTCTTGGCGCATAGCTTGACGCTCTTATTGGCGCGTGGCTTGTCGCTTGGCTTGGCGCTTTTTTTGGCGCGCAGCTTGGCACCTGGCTTGACGCTTAGCATGTCGCTTGGCTTGGCGCAAGGCTTGGCGCTCTCCTTGACGCGTGGCTTGGCGCTTGGCTAGACGCTTGGCTTGGCGCTTTCTTGGCGCTTTGCTTTGCGCTTTTCTTAGCGCGTGGTTTGGTACTTGGCCTGCCGCTTGGCTTGGCGCATGGCTTGGCGCTCTCCTTGGCGCGTGGCTTGGCGCTTTCTTGGCGCTTTGCTTTGCGCTTTTCTTAGCGCGTGGTTTGGTACTTGGCCTGCCGCTTGGCTTGGCGCATGGCTTGGCGCTCTCCTTGGCGCGTGGCTTGGCGCTTGGCTGGACGCTTGGCTTGGTGCATGGCTTGGCGCTCTCCTTGGCGCGTAGCTTGACTTCGCGCTTTTCTTATCGCGTGGCTTGGCACTTGGCTTGGCGCTTGGCTTGGCGCTTGGCCTGGCGCATAGCTTGACGCTCTCCTTGGCGCGTGGCTTGGCGCATGGGTGGACGCTTGGCTTGGCGTTTGACTTGGCGCTTGGCTTGGCGCTTTTCTTGGCGCGTGGCTTCACGCGTGGTTCGGCGGTTGGCTTTGCTTTTTTCTTAGCGCGTGGTTTGGCGAGTGGCTTTGCGCTTGGCTGGGAGCTTGGCTTGGCGCTTGGCTTGGCGCATGGCTTTGCGCTCTTCTTGGCGCGTGTCTTGGCGCTTGGTTGGGCGCGTGGCTTGGCGCTTAGTTTGGCGCGTGGCTTGGCGCTTGGATTGTCGCTTGGCTTGGCGCTCTCATTGGCGCTTAGCTTGGCGCTTGGCTTGGCGCTGTTTTTGGACTTTTTTTGGCGCGTGGTTTGGCGCTTCACTTGGCGCTTGGTTTGGCGCTTGGCTTGGCGCATGGCTTGGCGCTCTCCTTGGCGCGTGGCTTGGCGCTTTCTTGGCGCTTTGCTTTGCGCTTTTCTTAGCGCGTGGTTTGGTACTTGGCCTGCCGCTTGGCTTGGCGCATGGCTTGGCGCTCTCCTTGGCGCGTGGCTTGGCGCTTGGCTGGACGCTTGGCTTG
Organism: Agriotes lineatus; assembly: GCA_940337035.1. Taxonomy (NCBI): domain Eukaryota; kingdom Metazoa; phylum Arthropoda; class Insecta; order Coleoptera; family Elateridae; genus Agriotes; species Agriotes lineatus. The sequence goes on along the minus strand of CALNHX010002259.1, from coordinate 86,923 downwards.
GTGCATGGCTTGGCGCTCTCCTTGGCGCGTAGCTTGACTTCGCGCTTTTCTTATCGCGTGGCTTGGCACTTGGCTTGGCGCTTGGCTTGGCGCTTGGCCTGGCCCATAGCTTGACGCTCTCCTTGGCGCGTGGCTTGGCGCATGGGTGGACGCTTGGCTTGGCGTTTGACTTGGCGCTTGGCTTGGCGCTTTTCTTGGCGCGTGGCTTCACGCGTGGTTCGGCGGTTGGCTTTGCTTTTTTCTTAGCGCGTGGTTTGGCGCGTGGCTTTGCGCTTGGCTGAGAGCTTGGCTTGGCGCTTGGCTTGGCGCATGGCTTTGCGCTCTTCTTGGCGCGTGTCTTGGCGCTTGGTTGGGCGCGTGGCTTGGCGCTTAGTTTGGCGAGTGGCTTGGCGCTTGGATTGTCGCTTGGCTTGGCGCTCTCATTGGCGCTTAGCTTGGCGCTTGGCTTGGCGCTGTTTTTGGACTTTTTTTGGCGCGTGGTTTGGCGCTTGGTTTGGCGCTTGGTTTGGCGCTTGGTTTGGCGCTTGGCTTGGCGCTTGGCTTGGCGCTTGGCTTGGCGCTGTTTTTGGCGCGTGGCTTGGCGATTGGCTGGGCACTTGGCTTGGCACTTGGCTTGGCGTGGCGCTTTTCTTGGCGCGTAGCTTGGCACTTGGCTTGCCGCTTGGTTTGGCGCTTGGCTTGGCACTTGGCTTGACGCTGTTCTTGGCGCGTGGCTTGGCGCTTGGCTGGGCACTTGGCTTGGCACTTGGCTTAGCGTGGCGCGTTTCTTGGCCCGTGGTTTGGCACTTGGCTTGCCGCTTGGCTTGGCGCTTGGCTTAACGCGTGGCTTGGCGCTTAGCTTAGAGTGTGGCTTGACGCTTAGCTTGGCGCTTTTCTCGGGAAGTGGCTTGGCGCTTGGCTGGGCACTTGGCTTGGCGCTTGGCTTGGCGCTTGGCTTAGCGCATAGCTTGACGCTCTCCTTAGCGCGTGGTTTGGCGCTTGACTGGACACTTGGCTTGGCGCTTGGCTTGGCGCTTGGCTGGGCTCTTGGTTTGGCGCTTGGCTTGGCGCTTTTCTTGGCGCGTAGCTTCACGCGTGGCTTGGCGCTTGGCTTTGCGTTTTTCTTAACGCGTGGTTTGGCGCGTGGCTTGGCGCCTGGCTGGGCGCTTGGCTTGGCGCTTGGCTTAACGTATGGTTTGGCGTTCTCCTTGGCCCGTGTCTTGGCTCTTGGCTTGGCGCTTGGCTTGGCGCATAGACTAACGCTCTTCTTGGCGCGTGGCTTGGCGCTTTTCTTGGCGCGTGGTTTGGCACTTGGCTTGCCGCTTGGCTTGGCGCTTGGCTTGGCGCTTTTCTTGGCGTTTTTTTTTTTGGCGCGTGGCTTGGCGCTTGGCTTGGCGCTTGTCTTGGCGCATGTCTTGGGGCTCTCCTTAGCGTTTGGCTTGGCGATTGGCTGGGCGCTTGGCTTGGCGCTCGGTTTGGCGCTTGGCTTGTCGCTTGGCTTGGCGCATGGCGTTCTGTTTTTCTTGGCGCGTGGTTTGGCACTTGGCTTGGCGCTTGGCTTGACGTTTGGCTTGGCGCATCCCTTGGCGCTCTCCTTGGCGCGTGGCTTGGCGCTTGGTTGGGCGTTTGGCTTGGAGCTTGTCTCGGCGCATGTCTTGGCGCTCTCCTTAGAGTTCGGCTTGGCGATTGGCTGGGCGCTTGGCTTGGCGCTCGGTTTGGCGCTTGGCGTGTCGCTTGGCTTGGCGCATGGCGTTCTGTTTTTCTTGGCGCGTGGCTTAGCGCTTGGCTTGGCGCTTTTCTTGGCACTTGGCTAGACGTTTAGCATGTCGCTTGGCTTGGCGCATGGCTTGGCGCTCTCCTTTGCGCGTGGATTGGTGCTTGGCTTGGCGCTTGTCGTAGCGCATGTCTTGGCGCTTTCCTTAGCGTTTGGCTTGGCGATTGGCTGGGCGCTTGGTTTGGCGCTCGGTTTATTGCTTGGCTTGTCGCTTGGCTTAGCGCATGGCGTTCTGTTTTTCTTGGCGAGTAGCTTGGCGCTTAGCTTGGCGCTTTTCTTGGCACTTGGCTTGACGTTTAGCATGTCGCTTGGCTTGGGGCATGGCTTGGCGCTCTCCTTGGCGCGTGGCTTGGCGCTTGGCTAGACGCTTGGCTTGGCGCTTTCTTGGCGCTTGGCTTTTCGCTTTTCTTAGCGCGTGGTTTGGTGCTTGGCTTGCCGCATGGGTTGGCGCTCTCCTTGGCACTTGGCTTGACGTTTAGCATGTCGCTTGGCTTGGGGCATGGCTTGGCGCTCTCCTTGGCGCGTGGCTTGGCGCTTGGCTAGACGCTTGGCTTGGCGCTTTCTTGGCGCTTGGCTTTTCGCTTTTCTTAGCGCGTGGTTTGGTGCTTGGCTTGCCGCATGGGTTGGCGCTCTCCTTGGCGAGTGGCTTGGCGCTTGGATGGACGCTTGGCTTGGCGCTTTTTTTGGCACTTGGCTTGACGTTTAGCATGTCGCTTGGCTTGGGGCATGGCTTGGCGCTCTCCTTGGCGCGTGGCTTGGCGCTTGGCTAGACGCTTGGCTTGGCGCTTTCCTGGCGCTTGGCTTTTCGCTATTCTTAGCGCGTGGTTTGGTGCTTGGTTTGCCGCTTGGCTTGGCTCATGGCTTGGCGCCCTCCTTGGCGCGTGGCTTGGCGCTTGGCTGGACGCTTGGCTTGGCGCTTGGTTTGGCGCTTGGCTTTATGCTTTTCTTAGCGCGTGGTTTGGTGCTTGGCTTGCCGCATGGGTTGGCGCTTTCCTTGGCGCGTGGCTTGTCGCTTGGCTTCGCGCTTTTTATGGCGCGTGGCTTGGCACTTGGCTTGGCGCTTGGCCTGGCGCATAGCTTGACGCTCTCCTTGGCGCGTGGCTTGGCGCTTGGGTGGACGCTTGGCTTGGCGCTTTGCTTGACGCTTGGCTTGGCGCTCGGCTTCACTCGTGGTTTGGCTCTTGGCTTTGCGCTTTTCTTAGCGCGTGGTTTGGCGCGTGGCTTGGCGCTTGGCTGGGCGCTTGGCTTGGCGCTTGGCTTGGCGCATGGCTTGGCGTTCTCTTTCTCGCGTGTCTTATCGCTTGGTTGGGCGCTTGGCTTGTCGCTTGGCTCCGCGCTTTTCTTGGCGCATAGCTTGACGCTCTTATTGGCGCGTGGCTTGTCGCTTGGCTTGGCGCTTTTTTTGGCGCGCAGCTTGGCACCTGGCTTGACGCTTAGCATGTCGCTTGGCTTGGCGCAAGGCTTGGCGCTCTCCTTGACGCGTGGCTTGGCGCTTGGCTAGACGCTTGGCTTGGCGCTTTCTTGGCGCTTTGCTTTGCGCTTTTCTTAGCGCGTGGTTTGGTACTTGGCCTGCCGCTTGGCTTGGCGCATGGCTTGGCGCTCTCCTTGGCGCGTGGCTTGGCGCTTTCTTGGCGCTTTGCTTTGCGCTTTTCTTAGCGCGTGGTTTGGTACTTGGCCTGCCGCTTGGCTTGGCGCATGGCTTGGCGCTCTCCTTGGCGCGTGGCTTGGCGCTTGGCTGGACGCTTGGCTTGGTGCATGGCTTGGCGCTCTCCTTGGCGCGTAGCTTGACTTCGCGCTTTTCTTATCGCGTGGCTTGGCACTTGGCTTGGCGCTTGGCTTGGCGCTTGGCCTGGCGCATAGCTTGACGCTCTCCTTGGCGCGTGGCTTGGCGCATGGGTGGACGCTTGGCTTGGCGTTTGACTTGGCGCTTGGCTTGGCGCTTTTCTTGGCGCGTGGCTTCACGCGTGGTTCGGCGGTTGGCTTTGCTTTTTTCTTAGCGCGTGGTTTGGCGAGTGGCTTTGCGCTTGGCTGGGAGCTTGGCTTGGCGCTTGGCTTGGCGCATGGCTTTGCGCTCTTCTTGGCGCGTGTCTTGGCGCTTGGTTGGGCGCGTGGCTTGGCGCTTAGTTTGGCGCGTGGCTTGGCGCTTGGATTGTCGCTTGGCTTGGCGCTCTCATTGGCGCTTAGCTTGGCGCTTGGCTTGGCGCTGTTTTTGGACTTTTTTTGGCGCGTGGTTTGGCGCTTCACTTGGCGCTTGGTTTGGCGCTTGGTTTGGCGCTTGGCTTGGCGCTTGGCTTGGCGCTTGGCTTGGCGCTGTTTTTGGCGCGTGGCTTGGCGATTGGCTGGGCACTTGGCTTGCCGCTTGGTTTGGCGCTTGGCTTGGCACTTGGCTTGACGCTGTTCTTGGCGCGTGGCTTGGCGCTTGGCTGGGCACTTGGCTTGGCACTTGGCTTAGTGTGGCGCGTTTCTTGGCCCGTGGCTTGGCGCTTAGCTTAGAGTGTGGCTTGACGCTTAGCTTGGCGCTTTTCTCGGGGAGTGGCTTGGCGCTTGGCTGGGCACTTGGCTTGGCGCTTGGCTTGGCGCATGATTTGGCACTCTCCTTGGCGCGTGGCTTGGCGCTTGGCTGGACGCTTGGCTTGGCGCTTGGCTTTGCGCTTTTCTTAGCGCGTGGTTTGGTGCTTGGCTTGCCGCTTGGCTTGGCGTTTGGCTTGGCGCTTTTTTTGGCGCTTTTCTTGGCGCATGTCTTGGCGCTCTCCTTAGCGTTTGGCTTAGCGCTTGACTAAGCGCTTGGCTTGGCGCTCGGTTTGGCGCTTTTCTTGGCGCGTGGCTTGTCGCTTGGCTTGGCGCTCTCCTTGACGCGAGGCTTGGCGCTTGGCTTGACGCTTTTCCTGGCGCGTGGCCTGTTGCTTGGCTTGGCGCATGGCGTGGCTCTTTTCTTGGCGCGTGGCTTGGCGCTTGGCTTGGCGCTTGGATTGGCGATTGGCTTGTTGCTTTTCTTGGCGCGTGGCTTGGTACTTTGCTTGCCGCTTGGTTTGGCGCTTGGCTTGGCACTTGGGTTGTCGCTTGGCTTGGCGCATGGTTTGGCGCTCTCCTTGGCGCGTGGCTTGGCGCTTGGCTGGACGCTTGGCTTGGCCCGTGGCTTGGCGCTTAGCTTAGAGTGTGGCTTGACGCTTAGCTTGGCGCTTTTCTCGGGGAGTGGCTTGGCGCTTGGCTGGGCACTTGGCTTGGCGCTTGGCTTGGCGCATGATTTGGCACTCTCCTTGGCGCGTGGCTTGGCGCTTGGCTGGACGCTTGGCTTGGCGCTTGGCTTTGCGCTTTTCTTAGCGCGTGGTTTGGTGCTTGGCTTGCCGCTTGGCTTGGCGTTTGGCTTGGCGCTTTTTTTGGCGCTCTTCTTGGCGCGTGTCTTGGCGCTTGGTTGGGCGCGTGGCTTGGCGCTTAGTTTGGCGCGTGGCTTGGCGCTTGGATTGTCGCTTGGCTTGGCGCTCTCATTGGCGCTTAGCTTGGCGCTTGGCTTGGCGCTGTTTTTGGACTTTTTTTGGCGCGTGGTTTGGCGCTTCACTTGGCGCTTGGTTTGGCGCTTGGTTTGGCGCTTGGCTTGGCGCTTGGCTTGGCGCTTGGCTTGGCGCTGTTTTTGGCGCGTGGCTTGGCGATTGGCTGGGCACTTGGCTTGGCACTTGGCTTGGCGTGGCGCTTTTCTTGGCGCGTAGCTTGGCACTTGGCTTGCCGCTTGGTTTGGCGCTTGGCTTGGCACTTGGCTTGACGCTGTTCTTGGCGCGTGGCTTGGCGCTTGGCTGGGCACTTGGCTTGGCACTTGGCTTAGCGTGGCGCGTTTCTTGGCCCGTGGCTTGGCGCTTAGCTTAGAGTGTGGCTTGACGCTTAGCTTGGCGCTTTTCTCGGGGAGTGGCTTGGCGCTTGGCTGGGCACTTGGCTTGGCGCTTGGCTTGGCGCATGATTTGGCACTCTCCTTGGCGCGTGGCTTGGCGCTTGGCTGGACGCTTGGCTTGGCGCTTGGCTTTGCGCTTTTCTTAGCGCGTGGTTTGGTGCTTGGCTTGCCGCTTGGCTTGGCGTTTGGCTTGGCGCTTTTTTTGGCGCTTTTCTTGGCGCATGTCTTGGCGCTCTCCTTAGCGTTTGGCTTAGCGCTTGACTAAGCGCTTGGCTTGGCGCTCGGTTTGGCGCTTTTCTTGGCGCGTGGCTTGTCGCTTGGCTTGGCGCTCTCCTTGACGCGAGGCTTGGCGCTTGGCTTGACGCTTTTCCTGGCGCGTGGCCTGTTGCTTGGCTTGGCGCATGTCGTGGCGCTTTTCTTGGCGCGTGGCTTGGCGCTTGGCTTGGCGCTTGGATTGGCGATTGGCTTGTTGCTTTTCTTGGCGCGTGGCTTGGTACTTGGCTTGCCGCTTGGTTTGGCGCTTGGCTTGGCACTTGGGTTGTCGCTTGGCTTGGCGCATGGTTTGGCGCTCTCCTTGGCGCGTGGCTTGGCGCTTGGCTGGACGCTTGGCTTGGCGCTTGTCTTGGCGCTTGGCTTTGCGCTTTTCTTAGCGCGTGGTTTGGTGCTTAGCTTGCCGCTTGGCTTGGCGTTTGGCTTGGCGCATTTCTTGGCGCTTTTCTTGGCGCATTTCTTGGCGCTCTCCTTAGCGTTTGGCTTAACGCTTGACTGGGCGCTTGGCTTGGCGCTCGGTTTGGCGCTTTTCTTGGCGCGTGGCTTGTCGCTTGGCTTGGCGCTCTCCTTGACGAGAGGCTTGGCGCTTGGCTTGACGCTTTTCCTGGCGCGTGGCCTGTCGCTTGGCTTGGCGCATGGCGTGGCGCTTTTCTTGGCGCTTGGCTGGGCACTTGGCTTGGCGCTTGGCTTGGCGCTTGGCTTTGCGCTTTTCTTAGCGCGTGGCTTGGCACTTGGCTTGCCGCTTGGTTTGGCGCTTGGCTTGGCACTTGGCTTGCCGCTTGGCTTGGAGCTTGGTTTAACGCGTGGTTTGGCGCTTAGCTTAAAGCGTGGCTTGACGCTTGGCTTGGCGCTTTTCTCGGGGAGTGGCTTGGCGCTTGGCTGGGCACTTGGCTTGGCGCTTGGCTTGGCGCATCCCTTGGCGCTCTCCTTGGCCCGTGGCTTGGCCCTTGGTTGGGCGTTTGGCTTGGAGCTTGTCTCGGCGCATGTCTTGGCGCTCTCCTTAGAGTTTGGCTTGGCGATTGGCTGGGCGCTTGGCTTGGCGCTCGGTTTGGCGCTTGGCGTGTCGCTTGGCTTGGCGCATGGCGTTCTGTTTTTTTTGGCGCGTGGCTTGGCGCTTGGCTTGGCGCTTTTCTTGGCACTTGGCTTGACGTTTAGCATGTCGCTTGGCTTGGCGCATGATTTGGCGCTCTCCTTGGCGCGTGGCTTGGCGCTTGGCTTTGCGCTTTTCTTAGCGCGTGGCTTGGCACTTGGCTTGCCGCTTGGTTTAGCGCTTGGCTTGGCACTTGGCTTGCCGCTTGGCTTGGAGCTTGGCTTAACGCGTGGTTTGGCGCTTAGCTTAGAGCGTGGCTTGACGCTTGGCTTGGCGCTTTTTTCGGTGAGTGGCTTGGCGCTTGGCTGGGCACTTGGCTTGGCGCTTGGCTTGGCGCATGATTTGGCGCTCTCCTTAGCGCGTGGCTTGGCGCTTGGCTAAACGCTTGGCTTGGCGCTTGGCTTGGCGCTTGGCTTGGCGCTTGGCTTGGCGCTTGACTGGGCGCTTGGCTTGGCGCTTGGCATGACGCTTTTCCTGGCGCGTGGCTTGTCGCTTGGCTTGGCGCTCTCCTTGGTGCATGGGGTGACGCTTTTCTTGGCGCGTGGCTTGTAGCTTGGCTTGGCGCTCTCCTTAACGCGAGGCTTGGCGCTTGGCATGACGCTTTTCCTGGCGCGTGGCTTGTCGCTTGGCTTGGCGCTCTCCTTGGTGCATGGGGTGGCGCTTTTCTTGGCGCGTGGCTTGTCGCTTGGCTTGGCGCTTTTCTTGGCGCGTGGCTTGTCGCTTGGCTTGGCGCTCTCCTTGGTGCATGGGGTGACGCTTTTCTTGGCGCGTGGCTTGTCGCTTGGCTTGGCGCTTTTCTTGGCGCGTAGTTTGGCACTTGGCTTGGCGCTTGGCTTGGCGCTTGGTTGGACGCTTGGCTTGGCGCTTGGCTTGGCGCTTGGCTTTGAGCTTTTCTTAGCGCGTGGCTTGGCGCTTGGCTTGACGCTTTTCCTGGCGCGTGGCCTGTCGCTTGGCTTGGCGCATGGCGTGGCGCTTTTCTTGGCGCGTGGCTTGGCGCTTGGCTTGGCGTTTGGATTGGCGATTGGCTTGGCGCTTTTCTTGGCGCGTGGCTTGTCGCTTGGCTTGGCGCTCTCCTTGGTGCATGGGGTGACGCTTTTCTTGGCGCGTGGCTTGTCGCTTGGCTTGGCGCTTTTCTTGGCGCGTAGTTTGGCACTTGGCTTGGCGCTTGGCTTGACGCTTGGCTTGACGCTTGGCCTGGCGCATGCCTTGGCGCTCTCTTTGGCGCGTGGCTGGGCGTTTGGCTTGGCGTTTGTTTCGGCGCTTGGCTTGGCGCTTTTCTTGGCGCGTGGCTTGGCGCTTGGCTTGGCGCTTGGCTTGGCGCTGGGCTTGGCGCTTTTCTTGGCGCGTGGCTTTTCGCTTAGCTTGCCGGTTAGCTTGGCGCTCTTCCTGGCACGTGGCTTAGCGCTTGGCTGGGCGCTTGGCTTGGCGTTTGGCTTGGCGCTTTTTTTGGTGAATGGTCTGTTGCTTGGCTTGGCGCTTTTCTTGGCGTGTGGCTTGGCACTTGGCTTGGCGCTTAACTTGGTGCTTGGCTTGGCGCTTAACTTGGTGCTTGGCTTGGCGCTTGGCTTGGCGCATGGCTTGGCGCTCCTCTTGGCGCTTGGCTTAAGGCTTGGCTTGGCGCTTGGCTTGGCGCTTTTCTTAACGTGTGGTTGGCGCGTAGCTTGGCACTTGGCTTGACGCTTAGAATGGCGCTTGGCTTGGCGCTTTTCTTGGCGCGTAGCTTGTCGCTTGGCTTAGCGCATGTCGTGGCGTTTTTCTTGACGCGTGGCTTGGCGCTTGGCTTCGCTTTTGGCTTAGCGCTTTTCTTGGCGCGTGGTTTGGCGCGTGGCTTGTTGCTTGGTTGGCGCTCTTCTTGGCGCGTAGATTGGCGTTAAGCATGGCGCGTGGCTTGGCGCTTGCCTTGGCGCATTTCTAGGCGCGTGGCTTGCCGCTTGGCTTGGCGCTTGGCTTGGCGCTTGGCTGGGCACTTGGCTTAGCGCTTACCTTGGCGCTTGGCTTGGCGTTTTTCTTGGCATTTTTCTTGGCGCGTGGTCTGGTACTTGGCCTGCCGCTTGGCTTGGCGCATGGCTTGGCGCTCTCCTTGGCGCGTGGCTTAGCGCTTGGCTGGACGCTTGGCTTGGTGCATGGCTTGGCGCTCTCCTTGGCGCGTAGCTTGACTTCGCGCTTTTCTTATCGCGTGGCTTGGCACTTGGCTTGTTGCTTGGCTTGGCGCTCTTCTTGGCGCGTAGATTGGCGTTAAGCTTGGCGCGTGGCTTGGCGCTTGCCTTGGCGCATTTCTAGTCGCGTGGCTTGCCGCTTGGCTTGGCGCTTGGCTTGGCGCTTGGCTGGGCACTTGGCTTGGCGCTTACCTTGGCGCTTGGCTTGGCGTTTTTCTTGGCATTTTTCTTGGGGCGTGGTTTGGTACTTGGCCTGCCGCTTGGCTTGGCGCGTGGCTTGGCGCTTGGCTGGACGCTTGGCTTGGTGCATGGCTTGGCGCTCTCCTTGGCGCGTAGCCTGACTTCGCGCTTTTCTTATCGCGTGGCTTGGCACTTGGCTTGGCGCTTGGCTTGGCGCTTGGCCTGGCGCATAGCTTGACGCTCTCCTTGGCGCGTGGCTTGGCGCATGGGTGGACGCTTGGCTTGGCGTTCGACTTGGCGCTTGGCTTGGCGCTTTTCTTGGCGCGTGGCTTCACGCGTGGTTCGGCGGTTGGCTTTGCTTTTTTCTTAGCGCGTGGTTTGGCGCGTGGCTTTGCGCTTGGCTGGGAGCTTGGCTTGGCGCTTGGCTTGGTGCATGGCTTTGCGCTCTTCTTGGCGCGTGTCTTGGCGCTTGGTTGGGCGCGTGACTTGGCGCTTAGTTTGGCGCGTGGCTTGGCGCTTGGATTGTCGCTTGGCTTGGCGCTCTCATTGGCGCTTAGCTTGGCGCTTGGCTTGGCGCTGTTTTTGGACTTTTTTTGGCGCGTGGTTTGGCGCTTCACTTGGCGCTTGGTTTGGCGCTTGGTTTGGCGCTTGGCTTGGCGCTTGGCTTGGCGCTTGGCTTGGCGCTGTTTTTGGCGCGTGGCTTGGCGATTGGCTGGGCACTTGGCTTGGCACTTGGCTTGGCGTGGCGCTTTTCTTGGCGCGTAGCTTGGCACTTGGCTTGCCGCTTGGTTTGACGCTTGGCTTGGCACTTGGGTTGGCGCTGTTCTTGGCGCGTGGCTTGGCGCTTGGCTGGGCACTTGGCTTGGCACTTGGCTTAGCGTGGCGCGTTTCTTGGCCCGTGGTTTGGCACTTGGCTTGCCGCTTGGCTTGGCGCTTGGCTTAACGCGTGGCTTGGCGCTTAGCTTAGAGTGTGGCTTGACGCTTAGCTTGGCGCTTTTCTCGGGGAGTGGCTTGTCGCTTGGCTGGGCACTTGGCTTGGCGCTTGGCTTGGCGCATGATTTGGCACTCTCCTTGGCGCGTGGCTTGGCGCTTGGCTGGACACTTGGCTTGGCGCTTGGCTTTGCGCTTTTCTTAGCGCGTGGTTTGGTGCTTGGCTTGGCGCTTTTCTTGGCGCGTAGTTTGGCACTTGGCTTGGCGCTTGGCTTGGCGCTTGGTTGGACGCTTGGCTTGGTGCTTGGCTTGGCGCTTGGCTTTGGGCTTTTCTTAGCGCGTGGCTTGGCGCTTGGCTTGACGCTTTTCCTGGCGCGTGGCCTGTCGCTTGGCTTGGCGCATGGCGTGGCGCTTTTCTTGGCGCGTGGCTTGGCGCTTGGCTTGGCGTTTGGATTGGCGATTGGCTTGGCGCTTTTCTTGGCGCGTGGCTTGTCGCTTGGCTTGGCGCTCTCCTTGGTGCATGGGGTGACGCTTTTCTTGGCGCGTGGCTTGTCGCTTGGCTTGGCGCTTTTCTTGGCGCGTAGTTTGGCACTTGGCTTGGCGCTTGGCTTGACGCTTGGCTTGACGCTTGGCCTGGCGCATGCCTTGGCGCTCTCTTTGGCGCGTGGCTGGGCGTTTGGCTTGGCGTTTGTTTCGGCGCTTGGCTTGGCGCTTTTCTTGGCGCGTGGCTTGGCGCTTGGCTTGGCGCTTGGCTTGGCGCTGGGCTTGGCGCTTGGTTTGGCGCTTTTCTTAGTGCGTGGCTTGCCGCTTGGCCTGCCGCTTGGCTTAGCGCTTTTGTTCGCGCGTTGCTTGGCGCTTGGCTTGCCGCTTGGCATGAGGCTTTGCTTGGCGCTTTTCTTGGCGCTTTTCTTGGCGCGTGGCTTTTTGCTTAGCTTGCCGGTTAGCTTGGCGCTCTTCCTATCACGTGGCTTAGCGCTTGGCTGGGCGCTTGGCTTGGCGTTTGGCTTGGCGCTTTTTTTGGTGAATGGTCTGTTGCTTGGCTTGGCGCTTTTCTTGGCGTGTGGCTTGGCACTTGGCTTGGCGCTTAACTTGGTGCTTGGCTTGGCGCTTAACTTGGTGCTTGGCTTGGCGCTTGGCTTGGCGCATGGCTTGGCGCTCCTCTTGGCGCTTGGCTTAAGGCTTGGCTTGGCGCTTGGCTTGTCGCTTTTCTTAACGTGTGGTTGGCGCGTAGCTTGGCACTTGGCTTGACGCTTAGAATGGCGCTTGGCTTGGCGCTTTTCTTGGCGCGTAGCTTGTCGCTTGGCTTAGCGCATGTCGTGGCGTTTTTCTTGACGCGTGGCTTGGCGCTTGGCTTCGCTTTTGGCTTAGCGCTTTTCTTGGCGCGTGGTTTGGCGCGTGGCTTGTTGCTTGGCTTGGCGCTCTTCTTGGCGCGTAGATTGGCGTTAAGCTTGGCGCGTGGCTTGGCGCTTGCCTTGGCGCATTTCTAGGCGCGTGGCTTGCCGCTTGGCTTGGCGCTTGGCTTGGCGCTTGGCTGGGCACTTGGCTTGGCGCTTACCTTGGCGCTTGGCTTGGCGTTTTTCTTGGCATTTTTCTTGGCGCGTGGTTTGGTACTTGGCCTGCCGCTTGGCTTGGCGCATGGCTTGGCGCTCTCCTTGGCGCGTGGCTTGGCGCTTGGCTGGACGCTTGGCTTGGTGCATGGCTTGGCGCTCTCCTTGGCGCGTAGCTTAACTTCGCGCTTTTCTTATTGCGTGGCTTGGCACTTGGCTTGGCGCTTGGCTTGGCGCTTGGCCTGGCGCATAGCTTGACGCTCTCCTTGGCGCGTGGCTTGGCGCATAGGTGGACGCTGGGCTTGGCGTTTGACTTGGCGCTTGGCTTGGCGCTTTTCTTGGCGCGTGGCTTCACGCGTGGTTCGGCGGTTGGCTTTGCTTTTTTCTTAGCGCGTGGTTTGGCGCGTGGCTTTGCGCTTGGCTGGGAGCTTGGCTTGGCGCTTGGCTTGGCGCATGGCTTTGCGCTCTTCTTGGCGCGTGTCTTGGCGCTTGGTAGGGCGCGTGGCTTGGCGCTTAGTTTGGCGCGTGGCTTGGCGCTTGGATTGTCGCTTGGCTTGGCGCTCTCATTGGCGCTTAGCTTGGCGCTTGGCTTGGCGCTGTTTTTGGACTTTTTTTGGCGCGTGGTTTGGCGCTTCACTTGGCGCTTGGTTTGGCGCTTGGTTTGGCGCTTGGCTTGGCGCTTGGCTTGGCGCTTGGCTTGGCGCTGTTTTTGGCGCGTGGCTTGGCGATTGGCTGGGCACTTGGCTTGGCACTTGGCTTGGCGTGGCGCTTTTCTTGGCGCGTAGCTTGGCACTTGGCTTGCCGCTTGGTTTGGCGCTTGGCTTGGCACTTGGCTTGGCGCTGTTCTTGGCGCGTGGCTTGGCGCTTGGCTGGGCACTTGGCTTGGCACTTGGCTTAGCGTGGCGCGTTTCTTGGCCCGTGGTTTGGCACTTGGCTTGCCGATTGGCTTAGCGCTTGGCTTAACGCGTGGCTTGGCGCTTAGCTTAGAGTGTGGCTTGACGCTTAGCTTGGCGCTTTTCTCGGGAAGTGGCTTGGCGCTTGGCTGGGCACTTGGCTTGGCGCTTGGCTTGGCGCATGATTTGGCACTCTCCTTGGCGCGTGGCTTGGCGCTTGGCTGGACGCTTGGCTTGGCGCTTGGCTTTGCGCTTTTCTTAGCGCGTGGTTTGGTGCTTGGCTTGCCGCTTGGCTTGGCGTTTGGCTTGGCGCTTTTTTTGGCGCTTTTCTTGGCGCATGTCTTGGCGCTCTCCTTAGCGTTTGGCTTAGCGCTTGACTAAGCGCTTGGCTTGGCGCTCGGTTTGGCGCTTTTCTTGTCGCTTGGCTTGGCGCTCTCCTTGACGCGAGGCTTGGCGCTTGGCTTGACGCTTTTCCTGGCGCGTGGCCTGTTGCTTGGCTTGGCGCATGGCGTGGCGCTTTTCTTGGCGCGTGGCTTGGCGCTTGGCTTGGCGCTTGGATTGGCGATTGGCTTGTTGCTTTTCTTGGCGCGTGGCTTGGTACTTGGCTTGCCGCTTGGTTTGGCGCTTGGCTTGGCACTTGGGTTGTCGCTTGGCTTGGCGCATGGTTTGGCGCTCTCCTTGGCGCGTGGCTTGGCGCTTGGCTGGACGCTTGGCTTGGCGCTTGTCTTGGCGCTTGGCTTTGCGCTTTCCTTAGCGCGTGGTTTGGTGCTTGGCTTGCCGCTTGGCTTGGCGTTTGGCTTTGCGCTTTTCTTAGCGCGTGGCTTGGCACTTGGCTTGCCGCTTGGTTTGGCGCTTGGCTTGGCACTTGGCTTGCCGCTTGGCTTGGAGCTTGGCTGGGCACTTAGCTTGGCGCTTGGCTTGGCGCTTGGCTTTGCGCTTTTCTTAGCGCGTGGCTTGGCACTTGGCTTGCCGCTTGGTTTGGCGCTTGGCTTGGCACTTGGCTTGCCGCTTGGTTTGGCGCTTGGCTGGGCACTTAGTTTGGCGCTTGGCTTGGCGCTTGGCTTTGCGCTTTTCTTAGCGCGTGGCTTGGCACTTGGCTTGCCGCTTGGTTTGGCGCTTGGCTTGGCACTTGGCTTGCCGCTTGGCTTGGAGCTTGGCTTAACGCGTGGTTTGGCGCTTAGCTTAAAGCGTGGCTTGACGCTTGGCTTGGCGCTTTTCTCGGGGAGTGGCTTGGCGCTTGGCTGGGCACTTGGCTTGGCGCTTGGCTTGGCGCATCCCTTGGCGCTCTCCTTGGCGCGTGGCTTGGCACTTGGTTGGGCGTTTGGCTTGGAGCTTGTCTCGGCGCATGTCTTGGCGCTCGCCTTAGAGTTTGGCTTGGCGATTGGCTGGGCGTTTGGCTTGGCGCTCGGTTTGGCACTTGGCGTGTCGCTTGGCTTGGCGCATGGCGTTCTGTTTTTTTTGGCGCGTGGCTTGGCGCTTGGCTTGGCGCTTTTCTTGGCACTTGGCTTGACGTTTAGCATGTCGCTTGGCTTGGCGCATGATTTGGCGCTCTCCTTGGCGCGTGGCTTGGCGCTTGGCTGGACGCTTGGCTTGGCGCTTGGCTTGGCGCTTGGCTTTGCGCTTTTCTTAGCGCGTGGCTTGGCACTTGGCTTGCCGCTTGGTTTAGCGCTTGGCTTGGCACTTGGCTTGCCGCTTGGCTTGGAGCTTGGTTTAACGCGTGGTTTGGCGCTTAGCTTAGAGCGTGGCTTGACGCTTGGCTTGGCGCTTTTCTCGGTGAGTGGCTTGGCGCTTGGCTGGGCACTTGGCTTGGCGCTTGGCTTGGCGCATGATTTGGCGCCCTCCTTGGCGCGTGGCTTGGCGCTTGGCTAAACGCTTGGCTTGGCGCTTGGCTTGGCGCTTGGCTTTGAGCTTTTCTTAGCGCGTGGCTTGGCGCTTGGCTTGGCGCTTGACTGGGCGCTTGGCTTGGCGCTCGGTTTGGCGTTTTTCTTGGCGCGTGGCTTGTCGCTTGGCTTGGCGCTCTCCTTGACGCGAGGCTTGGCGCTTGGCATGACGCTTTTCCTGGCGCTTGGCTTGACGCTTTTCCTGGCGCGTGGCCTGTCGCTTGGCTTGGCGCATGGCGTGGCGCTTTTCTTGGCGCGTGGCTTGTCGCTTGGCTTGGCGCTCTCCTTGGTGCATGGGGTGACGCTTTTCTTGGCGCGTGGCTTGTCGCTTGGCTTGGCGCTTTTCTTGGCGCGTAGTTTGGCACTTGGCTTGGCGCTTGGCTTGGCGCTTGGCTGGACGCTTGGCTTGGCGCTTGGCTTGGCGCTTGGCTTGGCGCTTGGCTTTGAGCTTTTCTTAGCGCGTGGCTTGGCGCTTGGCTTGACGCTTTTCCTGGCGCGTGGCCTGTCGCTTGGCTTGGCGCATGGCGTGGCGCTTTTCTTGGCGCGTGGCTTGGCGCTTGGCTTGGCGTTTGGATTGGCGATTGGCTTGGCGCTTTTCTTGGCGCGTGGCTTGTCGCTTGGCTTGGCGCTCTCCTTGGTGCATGGGGTGACGCTTTTCTTGGCGCGTGGCTTGTCGCTTGGCTTGGCGCTTTTCTTGGCGCGTAGTTTGGCACTTGGCTTGGCGCTTGGCTTGACGCTTGGCTTGGCGCTCTCTTTGGCGCGTGGCTGGGAGTTTGGCTTGGCGTTTGTTTCGGCGCTTGGCTTGGCGCTTTTCTTGGCGCGTGGCTTGGCGCTTGGCTTGGCGCTTGGCTTGGCGCTGGGCTTGGCGCTTGGTTTGGCGCTTTTCTTAGTGCGTGGCTTGCCGCTTGGCCTGCCGCTTGGCTTAGCGCTTTTGTTCGCGCGTTGCTTGGCGCTTGGCTTGCCGCTTGGCTTGAGGCTTTGCTTGGCGCTTTTCTTGGCGCTTTTCTTGGCGCGTGGCTTTTCGCTTAGCTTGCCGGTTAGCTTGGCGCTCTTCCTGGCACGTGGCTTAGCGCTTGGCTGGGCGCTTGGCTTGGCGTTTGGCTTGGCGCTTTTTTTGGTGAATGGTCTGTTGCTTGGCTTGGCGCTTTTCTTGGCGTGTGGCTTGGCACTTGGCTTGGCGCTTAACTTGGTGCTTGGCTTGGCGCTTAACTTGGTGCTTGGCTTGGCGCTTGGCTTGGCGCATGGCTTGGCGCTCCTCTTGGCGCTTGGCTTAAGGCTTGGCTTGGCGCTTGGCTTGGCGCTTTTTTTAACGTGTGGTTGGCGCGTAGCTTGGCACTTGGCTTGACGCTTAGAATGGCGCTTGGCTTGGCGCTTTTCTTGGCGCGTAGCTTGTCGCTTGGCTTAGCGCATGTCGTGGCGTTTTTCTTGACGCGTGGCTTGGCGCTTGGCTTCGCTTTTGGCTTAGCGCTTTTCTTGGCGCGTGGTTTGGCGCGTGGCTTGTTGCTTGGCTTGGCGCTCTTCTTGGCGCGTAGATTGGCGTTAAGCTTGGCGCGTGGCTTGGCGCTTGCCTTGGCGCATTTCTAGGCGCGTGGCTTGCCGCTTGGCTTGGCGCTTGGCTTGGCGCTTGGCTGGGCACTTGGCTTGGCGCTTACCTTGGCGCTTGGCTTGGCGTTTTTCTTGGCATTTTTCTTGGCGCGTGGCTTGGCGCTTGGCTTGGCGCTTGGCTTGACGCTTGGCTGGGCACTTGGCTTGGCGCTTACCTTGGCGCTGGGCTTGGCGTTTTTCTTAGGCGTGGCTTGGCACTTGGCTTGCCGCTTGACTTGGCGCTTTTCTTGGCGACTTTTTTAGCGCGTGGCTTGGTGCTTGGCTTAACGACTGTCTTGGCGCATGGCTTGGCGCTCTCCTTGGCGTTTGGCTTAGCGCGTGGCTTGTCGCTTGGCTTGGCGCGTAGCTTGGCGTTTGGCTTAGCGTTTTTCTTGCCGCGTGGCTTAGGGCTTGGCTTGGCGCTTGGCTTGCCGCTTGGCTTGGCGCTTCTTTTGGCGGGTGGCTTGGCGCTTGGCTTGGCGCTTGGCTTGGCGCTGGGCTTGGACCTTTTCTTAACGCTTGGCTTGGCGCGTAACTTAGCGTTTGGCTGGGCGCTTGGCTTTGCGCTTGGCTGGGCGCTTGGCTTGGCGCTTAGCGCTTGGTTTGGGGCTCAATTTGGCGCGTGGCTTGCCGCGTGGCTTGTCGATTGGCTTGGCGCTCTCTTTGGTGCATGGGGTGACGCTTTTCTTGGCGTGTTGCTTGTCGCCTGGCTTGGCGCTTTTCTTGGCGGTTGGCTTGGCGCTTGGCTTGGCGCTGGGCTTGGACCTTTTCTTGGCGCGTGGCTTGGCGCGTAACTTGGCGCTTGGCTTTGAGCTTGGCTGGGCGCTTGGCTTCACGCTTTGCTTGAAGATTTGCTTGGCGCATGGCTTGGCGCCTTCCTTGGCGCTTTTCTTGGCGCGTGGCTTGGCGTTTGGCTTGCTGCTTGGCTTGGCGCTTGCCTTGGCGCTTGGCTTGGCGCTTGGCTTGGCGCTTTTCTTAGCGCTTTTTTTGGCGCGTGGTTTGGCGTTTGGCTTGGCGCGTGGTTTGGTGCTTGACTTGCCGCTTGGCTTGGCGTTTTTTTTTACCACTTTTCGTGGCACGTGATTTTGCGCTTGGCTTGGCGCTTGGCTTGACGCTTTTCTTGGCGCTTGGCTTGGCGCTTGGCTTGGCGCTTGGCTTGGCGTTTGGCTTGGCGCTTATATTGGCGCTTTTCTTGGCGCGTGGCTTGGCGTTTGGCTTGCTGCTTGGCTTGGCGCTTGGCTTGGCGCTTTTCATGGAGCTTTTCTTGGCGCGTAGTTCGGCGCTTGGCTTGGCGCGTGGCTTGGTGCTTCGCTTGGCGCTTGGCTTGGCGCGTTTCTTGTCGCGTGGCTTGGCGCTTGGCTTGGCGCTTGGCTTGGCGCGTTTCTTGGCGCGTGGCCTAGCGCTTGGCTTGGCGCGTGGCTTGGCGCTTGGCTTGGCGCTTTTCTTGGCGCGTGGCTTGTCGCTTGGCTTAGCGCTCTTCTTGGTGCATAGGGTGGCGCTTTACTTATCGCGTGGCTTGGCGCTTGGCTAAGCGCTTGGCTTGGCGCTTGGCTTGGCGCTTTTCTTGGAACTTTTCTTGGCGCGTAGTTCGGCGCTTGGCTTGGCGCGTGGCTTGGTGCTTCGCTTGGCGCTTGGCTTGGCGCTTTTCTTGGCGCGTGGCTTGGCGCTTGGCTTGGCGCTTGTCTTGGCGCGTGGCTTGGCGCGTGATTTGTCGCTTGGTTTGGCGCTTTCCTTGGAGCATAGCTTGGCGCTTTTCTTGGCGCGTGGCGTGGCGCTCGGCTTGGTTCTTTTTTTGGCCCGTGGTTTGGCGTTTGGCTTGCTGCTTGGCTTGGCGCTTGGCTTGGCGCTTTTCTTGGAGTTTTTCTTGGCGCTTGGCTTGGCGCTTGTCTTGGCGCGTGGCTTGGCGCGTGATTTGTCGCTTGGTTTGGCGCTTTCCTTGGAGCATAGCTTGGCGCTTTTCTTGGCGCGTGGCGTGGCGCTCGGCTTGGTTCTTTTTTTGGCCCGTGGTTTGGCGTTTGGCTTGCTGCTTGGTTTGGCGCTTGGCTTGGCGCGTGCCTTGGTGCTTGACTTGGCGCTTGGCTTGGCGCTTTTCTTGGCGCTTTTCTTGGCGCGTGGTTTGTCGCTTAGCTTGGCGCCCTCCTTGGCGCGTGGCTTGGCGCTTGGCTGAGCGGTTGGCTTGGCGCTTGGTTTGACGCTTGGCTTGGCACTTGGCTCTGCGCTTGGTATGACGTTTGGCTTGGCGCATGCCTTGGCGCTCTCCTTGGCGCGTGGCTTGGCGTTTGGCTGGGCGTTTGGCTTGGTGCTTGTCTCGGCGCTTGGCTTGGCGCTTTTAGTGGCGCGTGGCTTGGCGCGTAGCTTGGCGCGTGGCTTGGCTTTTGGCTGGGCGGTTAGGTTATCGCTGGGCTTAACGCTTGGCTTGGCACTTGGCTTGGCGCTTGGCTTGACGCTTGACTTGAAGCATGCCTTGGCGTTCTCCTTGGCGTGTGACTTGGCACTTGGCTTGGCGCTTAACTTGGCGTTTGGCTTGGCGCACGGCTTGGCGCTATCCTTGGGGCTTGGCTTGGAGCTTGGTGTGGCGCTTTTTCTTGGCGCGTGGTTTGGGGCTTGGTTTGGCGGTGGGATTGGCGCTTTTCTTGGCGCGTGGCTTAGTGCGTGGCTTGGCGCGTGGTTTGTCGCTTGGCTTAGCGCTCTCCTTGGGGCGTGGTTTGGCGCTTGGCTTGGCGCGTGGCTTGGCGTTTGGCTTGGCGTTTTTCTTGACGCGTGGCTTGTCGCTTGGCCTGGCGCTTTTCTTGGCGGGTGGCTTGGCCCTTGGCTTGGCGTTTTTCTTGGCTCGTGTCTTGTTGCTTGGCTTGGCGCTTTTCTTAACGCGTGGCTTAGTGCGTGGCTTGGCGCGTGGTTTGTCGCTTGGCTTAGCGCTCTCCTTGGGGCGTGGCTTGGCGCTTGGCTTGGCGCTTGGCTGGGCATTTGGCTTGGCGTTTGTCTCGGCGCTTGGCTTGGCGCTTTTCTTGGCGCGTGGCTTGGCGCGTAACTGGGGCGCTTGGCTAAGCGCTTGGCTTGGCGCTTGGCTTGGCGCTTGGTTTGGCGCGTTTCTTAGCGCGTGGCTGGGCGTTTGGCTTGGCGCTTGGCTTGGCGCTTGACTTGGCGCTTGGCTTGGCGCTTTTGTTCGCGCGTTGCTTGGCGCTTGGTTTGCCGCTTGGCTTGGGGCTTGGCTTGGCTATTTTCTTGGCGCTTTTCTTGGCGCGTGGCTTGGCGCTTGGCTTGCCGGTTGGCTTGGCGCTCTCCTTGTCGCGTGGTGTGTTGCTTGGCTTGGCGCATTCTTGGCGTGTAACTTGGCACTTGCCTTGGCGCTTAACTTGGCGCTTGGCTTGGCGCACGGCTTGGCGCTTGACTTGGCGCTTGGCTGGGGGCTTGGCTTCACGCTTTGCTTGAAGATTGGCTTGGTGCATGGCTTGGCGCTTTCCTTGGCGCGTGGCTTGGCGCTTTTCTTGGCGCGTGGCTTGGCGTTTGGTTTGCTGCTTGGCTTGGCGCTTGGCTTAGCGCTTGGCTTGGCGCTTGGCTTGGCGCTTTTCTTAGCGCTTTTTTTGGCGCGTGGTTTGGCGCTTGGCTTGGCGCGTGGCTTGGCGCTTGACTTGGCGCTTGGCTGGGGCTTGGCTTCACGCTTTGCTTGAAGATTGGCTTGGTGCATGGCTTGGCGCTTTCCTTGGCGCGTGGCTTGGCGTTTGGTTTGCTGCTTGGCTTGGCGCTTGGCTTAGCGCTTGGCTTGGCGCTTGGCTTGGCGTTTTTCTTAACACTTTTCGTGGCACGTGATTTTGCGCTTGGCTTGGTGCATGGCTTGGCGCTTTCCTTGGCGCGTGACTTGGCGCTTTTCTTGGCGCGTGGTTTGGCGCGTGGTTTGGCGCTTTGCTGGGCGCTTGGCTTGGCGCTTGGCTTGGCGCTTGGCTTGGCGCTTGGTTTGGCGCTTGGCTTGGCGTTTGGCTTGGCGCTTGGCTTGGCGCTTGCCCTGGCGCTTGGCTTGGCGCTTGCTTTGGCGCTTGGCTTGGCGCTTAACTTGGCGCTTGGTTTGGCGCTTGATTTGGCGCTTGGCTTGGCTCTTGGTTTGGCGCTTGGCTTGGCGCTTGGCTTAACGCTTGCCCTGGCGGTTGGATTGGTGATTTCTTTGACGCTTGGCTTGGCGCTTGGTTTGGCGCTTCGCTTGGCGCTTGGCTTAGCGCTTGCCCTGGCGCTTGGCGTGGTGATTTCTTTGGCGCTTGGCTTGGTGCTCGATTTGGCGCTTGGTTTGGCGCTTGGTTTGGCGCTTGGCTTGGCGCTTGGCTTGGCGCTTGCCCTGGCGCTTGGCTTGGTGATTTTTTTGGCGCTTGGCTTGGTGCTTAGTTTGACGCTTGGTTTGGCGCTTGGCTTGGCGCTTGGCTTGGCGCTTGGCTTAGCGCTTGGCTTGGCGCTTGGCTTAGCGCTTGGCTTGGCGCTTAGCTTGGCGCTTGCCTGGCGCTTGGCTTGGTGATTTCTTTGGCGCTTGGCTTGGTGCTCGATTTGGCGTTTGGCTTGGCGTTTGGTTTGGCGCTTGGCTTGGCGCTTGGCTTGGCACTTGGCTTGGCGCTTGCCCTGGCGCTTGGCTTAGTGATTTCTTTGGCGCTTGGATTGGTGCTTGGTTTGGCGCTTGGCTTGGCCTTGGTTTGGCGCTTGGCTTGGCGCTTGGCTTGGCGCTTGCCCTGGCGCTTGGCTTGGTGATTTTTTTAACGCTTTTCTTGGCGCTTGGCTTGGCGCTTTTCTTGGCGAGTGTCTAGTCGTTTGTCTTGGCGCATGGCGGTGCGCTTTTTTTGGCGCGTGGCTTGGCGGTTGGCTTGGCGCTTGGCTTGGCGCTAAGCTTGGCTCTTTTCTTGGCGCGTGGCTTGGCGCGTGGTTTGTCGAATGGTTTGGCGCTCTTTTTGGCGAGTGGCTTGGCGCTTGACTTGGCTTGTGGCTTGGCGCTTGGCTTGGCGCTTTTCTTGGCGCGTGGCTTGGCACTTGACTTGGCGCTTGGCTGGTGCTTGTCTTAGCGCATGGCTTAACGCTCTCCTTTGCCCGTGGCTTGGCGCTTGGTTGGGCGCTTGGCTTGGCGCTTGGTTTGGCGCTTGACTTAGCCCTTGGCTGGCGATTGGCATGGTGCTTGCTTTGGCGCTTGGCTTGGCGCTTGACTTGGCGCTTGGTTTGGCGCTTGATTTGGCGTTTGGTTTGGCGCTTGGTTTGGCGCTTGGCTTGGCGCTTGGTTTAGCGCTTGCTCTGGCGCTTGGCTTAGTGATTTCTTTGGCGCTTGGCTTGGCGCTTGGTTTGGCGTTTCGCCTTGCGCTTGGCTTAGCGCTTGCCCTTGCGCTTGTCTTGGTGATTTCTTTGGCGCTTGGCTTGGTGCTCGATTTGGCGCTTGGCTTGGCGCTTGGCTTGGCTGCTTGGCGCTTGCTTTGGCGCTTGACTTGGTGATTTTTTTGGCGCTTTTCTTGGCGCTTAGTTTGACGCTTGGTTTGGCGCTTGGCTTGGCGTTTGCCCTGGCGCTTTTCTTAGTGATTTCTTTGGCGCTTGGGTTGGCGCTTGGTTTGGCGCTTGCTTGGCGCTTGGTTAGACGCTTGGCTTGGTGCTTGGCTTGGCGCTTGGCTTGCGGCTGGGCTTGGCGCTTGGCTTGGCGCTTGGCTTGGAGCTTGGCTTGGGGCTTGGCTTGCCGCTTGGCTTGGCGCTTGGCTTAGGGCTTGGCTTGGCGTTTGGCTTGGCGCTTGGCTTGGCGCTTGACTTGGCGCTTGGCTTGGTGTTAGACATGGCGTTTGGCTTGGCGTTTGGTTTGGCGCTTGGCTTGGCGCTTGGCTTGGCACTTGGCTTGGCGCTTGCCCTGGCGCTTGGCTTAGTGATTTCTTTGGCGCTTGGATTGGTGCTTGGTTTGGCGCTTGGCTTGGCCTTGGTTTGGCGCTTGGCTTGGCGCTTGGCTTGGCGCTTGCCCTGGCGCTTGGCTTGGTGATTTTTTTAACGCTTTTCTTGGCGCTTGGCTTGGCGCTTTTCTTGGCGAGTGTCTAGTCGTTTGTCTTAGCGCATGGCGGTGCGCTTTTTTTGGCGCGTGGCTTGGCGGTTGGCTTGGCGCTTGGCTTGGCGCTAAGCTTGGCTCTTTTCTTGGCGCGTGGCTTGGCGCGTGGTTTGTCGAATGGTTTGGCGCTCTTTTTGGCGAGTGGCTTGGCGCTGACTTGGCTTGTGGCTTGGCGCTTGGCTTGGCGCTTTTCTTGGCGCGTGGCTTGGCACTTGACTTGGCGCTTGGCTGGCGCTTGGCTTGGTGCTTGTCTTAGCGCATGGCTTAACGCTCTCCTTTGCCCGTGGCTTGGCGCTTGGTTGGGCGCTTGGCTTGGCGCTTGGTTTGGCGCTTGACTTAGCCCTTGGCTTGGCGATTGGCATGGTGCTTGCTTTGGCGCTTGGCTTGGCGCTTGACTTGGCGCTTGGTTTGGCGCTTGATTTGGCGTTTGGTTTGGCGCTTGGTTTGGCGCTTGGCTTGGCGCTTGGTTTAGCGCTTGCTCTGGCGCTTGGCTTAGTGATTTCTTTGGCGCTTGGCTTGGCGCTTGGTTTGGCGTTTCGCCTTGCGCTTGGCTTAGCGCTTGCCCTTGCGCTTGTCTTGGTGATTTCTTTGGCGCTTGGCTTGGTGCTCGATTTGGCGCTTGGCTTGGCGCTTGGCTTGGCGCTTGGCTTGGCGCTTGCTTTGGCGCTTGACTTGGTGATTTTTTTGGCGCTTTTCTTGGCGCTTAGTTTGACGCTTGGTTTGGCGCTTGGCTTGGCGTTTGCCCTGGCGCTTTTCTTAGTGATTTCTTTGGCGCTTGGGTTGGCGCTTGGTTTGGCGCTTGGCTTGGCGCTTGGTTAGACGCTTGGCTTGGTGCTTGGCTTGGCGCTTGGCTTGCGGCTGGGCTTGGCGCTTGGCTTGGCGCTTGGCTTGGAGCTTGGCTTGGGGCTTGGCTTGCCGCTTGGCTTGGCGCTTGGCTTAGGGCTTGGCTTGGCGTTTGGCTTGGCGCTTGGCTTGGCGCTTGACTTGGCGCTTGGCTTGGTGTTAGACATGGCGCTTGGCTTGGCGCGTGGCTTGGCGCTTGGCTTGGCGCTTGGTTTGTCGCTTGGCATGGCGCTTGGCTTGGCGCTTGGTTTGGCGTTTGACCTAGCGCTTAGCTTGGCGTTTGGATTAGCGCCTGGCTTGGCGCTTGCCTTGGCGCTTGGCTTTGCGCTTAGTTTAGAGCTTGACTTGGCGCTTTGCTTGGCGCTTGGCTGGCCGTTTGATTTGGCTCTTGGCTTGGCGATTAGTTTTGCCCTTGGCTTGGCGTGGGGCTTGGAGCCTTGGTTAGCGCCTATCTAAGCGCTTGAGTTGGCGTTTGGCTTAGCGCCTGGCTTGGCGCTTGCCTTGACGTTTGGCTTGGCGCATGTCTTGGCGCTTGATTTGGCGCTTATCTTGGCGGTTGGTTTGGCGCTTGGCTTGGCGCTTGGCTTGGCGCTTGGCTTGGCGCTTGGCTTGGCGCTTGCCCTGGCGCTTGGCTTGGTGATTTCTTTGGCGCTTGGCTTGGCGCTTAGTTTGACGCTTGGTTTGGCGCTTGGTTTGGCGCTTGGTTTGGCGCTTGGCTTGGCGCTTGCCCTGGCGCTTGGCTTGGCGCTTGGCTTGGCGCTTGCCTTGGCGCTTGGCTTGGCGCTTGCCCTGGCGCTTGGCTTGGCGCTTGGTTTGGTGCTTGACCTAGCCCTTGGCTTGGCGCTTGGCATAGTGCTTGCTCTGGCGCTTGGCTTGGCGCTTGGTTTGGCGCTTGGCTTGGCGCTTGGCTTAACGCTTGCCCTGGCGCTTGGCTTGGTGATTTCTTTGGCGCATGGCTTGGTGCTCGATTTGGCGCTTGGGTTGGCACTTGGTTTGGTGCTTGGCTTGGCGCTTGGCTTGGCGCTTGGTTTGGCGCTTGCCCTGGCGCTTGGCTTGGTGATTTTTTTGGCGCTTGGCGTGGTGCTTAGTTTGACGCTTGGTTTGGCGCTTGGCTTGGCGCTTGGCTTGGCGCTTGCCCAGGCGCTTGGCTTGGTGATTTCTTTGGCGCTTGGCTTGGTGCTCAATTTGGCGCTTGGCCTGGCGCCTGGTTTGGCGCTTGGCTTGGCGCTTGGCTTGGCGCTTGGCTTGGCGATTGATTTGGCGCTTGGCTTAGTGATTTCTTTGGCGCTTGGATTGGCGCTTGGTTTGGCGCTTGGCTTGGCCTTGGTTTGGCGCTTGGCTTGGCGCTTGGCTTGGCGCTTGCCCTGGCGCTTGGCTTGGTAATTTCTTTAACGCTTGGCTTGGCGCTTTTCTTGGCGAGTGGCTAGTCGCTTGGCTTGGCGCATGGCGTGGCGCTTTTTTTGGCGCGTGGCTTGGCGCTTGGCTTGGCGCTTGGCTTGGCGCTGGGCTTGGCGCTTTTCTTGGCGCGTGGCTTGGCGCGTGGTTTGTCGATTGGTTTGGCGCTCTTTTTGGCGCGTGGCTTGGCGCTTGACTTGGCGCGTGGCTTGGCGCTTGGCTTGGCGCTTTTCTTGGCGCGTGGCTTGTCGCTTGGCTTGGCGCTTTTCTTGGCGCGTGGCTTGGCGTTTGGCTTGGCGCTTAGCTTGGCGCTTTCTTGGCGCGTGTTTTGGCGCTTGGCTTGGCGCTTGGCTGGGCGCTTGGCTTGGCGCTTAGCTTGACGCATGGCTTGGCGCTCTCCTTGGCGTTTTTTTTTTGGCGCGCAGTTTAGCGCTTGGCTTGGCGCTTGACTTAACGCATGGCTTGACGCTCTCATTGGCGCGTAGCTTGGCGCTTTCCTTGGCGGGTGGCTTGGCGCTTGGCTTGGCGCTTGGCTTGGCGCTTGGCTTGGCGCTTTTCTTGGCCCGTGGTTTGGCGTTTGGCTTGCTGCTTGGCTTGGCGCTTGGCTTGGCGCTTTTCTTGGAGCTTTTCTTGGCGCGTGGTTTGGCGCTTGGCTTGGCGCGTGACTTGGTGCTTAACTTGGCGCTTGGCTTGGCGCTTTTCTTGGCGCGTGGTTTGTCGCTTAGCTTGGCGCCCTCCTTGGCGCGTGGCTTGGCGCTTGGCTGAGCGGTTGGCTTGGCGCTTGGTTTGACGCTTGGCTTGGCACTTGGCTCTGCGCTTGGCATGACGTTTGGCTTAGCGCATGCCTTGGCGCTCTCCTTGGCGCGTGGCTTGGCGTTTGGCTAAGCGTTTGGCTTGGTGCTTGTCTCGGGGCTTGGCTTGGCGCTTTTATTGGCGCGTGGCTTGGCGCGTAACTGGGGCGCTTGGCTAAGCGCTTGGCTTGGCGCTTGGCTTGGCGCTTGGTTTGACGCTTGGCTTGGCACTTGGCTCTGCGCTTGGCATGACGTTTGGCTTAGCGCATGCCTTGGCGCTCTCCTTGGCGCGTGGCTTGGCGTTTGGCTAAGCGTTTGGCTTGGTGCTTGTCTCGGGGCTTGGCTTGGCGCTTTTATTGGCGCGTGGCTTGGCGCGTAGTTTGGCGCGTGGCTTGGCTTTTGGCTGGGCGTTTGGGTTATCGCTGGGCTTAACGCTTGGCTTGGCACTTGGCTTGGCGCTTGGCTTGACGCTTGACTTGAAGCATGCCTTAGCGTTCTCCTTGGCGTGTGGCTTGGCGCTTGGCTTGGCGGTTGGCTTGGCGCTCTTCTTGGTTTGTGGCTTAGCGCTTGTCTGGGCGCTTGGCTTGGCGTTTGGCTTGGCACTTGGCTTGGCGCTTAACTTGGCGGTTGGCTTGGCGCACGGCTTGGCGCTATCCTTGGGGCTTGGCTTGGAGCTTGGTGTGGCGCTTTTTCTTGGCGCGTGGTTTGGGGCTTGGTTTGGCGCTGGGATTGGCGCTTTTCTTGGCGCGTGGCTTAGCGCGTGGCTTGGCGCGTGGTTTGTCGCTTGGCTTAGCGCTCTCCTTGGGGCGTGGCTTGGCGCTTGGCTTGGCGTTTTTCTTAACGCGTGGTTTGTCGCTTGGCCTGGCGCTTTTCTTGGCGGGTGGCTTGGCGCTTGGCTTGGCGTTTGTCTCGGCGCTTGGCTTGGCGCTTTTCTTGGCGCGTGGCTTGGCGCGTAACTGGGGCGCTTGGCTAAGCGCTTGGCTTGGCGCTTGGCTTGGCGCTTGGTTTGGCGCGTTTCTTAGCGCGTGGCTGGGCGCTTGGCTTGGCGCTTGGCTTGGCGCTTGGCTTGGCGCTTTTGTTCGCGCGTTGCTTGGCGCTTGGTTTGCCGCTTGGCTTGGGGCTTGGCTTGGCTATTTACTTAGCGCTTTTCTTGGCGCGTGGCTTAGCGCTTGGCTTGCCGGTTGGCTTGGCATTTGGCTTGGCGTTTGTCTCGGCGCTTGGCTTGGCGCTTTTCTTGGCGCGTGGCTTGGCGCGTAACTGGGGCTCTTGGCTAAGCGCTTGGCTTGGCGCTTGGCTTGGAGCTTGGTTTGGCGCGTTTCTTAGCGCGTGGCTGGGCGCTTGGCTTGGCGCTTGGCTTGGCGCTTGGCTTGGCGCTTTTGTTCGCGCGTTGCTTGGCGCTTGGTTTGCCGCTTGGCTTGGGGCTTGGCTTGGCTATTTACTTAGCGCTTTTCTTGGCGCGTGGCTTGGCGCTTGGCTTGCCGGTTGGCTTTGCGCTTTCCTTGTCGCGTGGTGTGTTGCTTGGCTTGGCGCATTTCTTGGCGTGTGGCTTGGCACTTGCCTTGGCGCTTGACTTGGCGCTTGGCTGGGGGCTTGGCTTCACGCTTTGCTTGAAGATTGGCTTGGCGCATGGCTTGGCGCTTTCCTTGGCGCGTGGCTTGGCGCTTCTCTTGGCGCGTGGCTTGGCGTTTGGCTTGCTGCTTGGCTTGGCGGTTGGCTTGGCGCTTGGTTTGGCGCTTTTCTTAGCGCTTTTTTTGGCGCGTGGTTAAGCGCTTGGCTTGCCGCGTGGCTTGGTGCTTGACTTGGCGCTTGGCTTGGCGCGTGGCTTGGTGCTTGACTTGGCGCTTGGCTTGGCGTTTGGCTTGCCGTTTGGCTTGACGCTTTTTTTGGCGCGTGGTTTGGCGCGTGGTTTGGCGCGTGGTTTGGCGCTTTGCTGGGCGCTTGGCTTGGCGCTTGTCTTGGCGCTTGGCTTGGCGCTTGGCTTGGCGCTTTTCTTGGAGCTTTTCTTGGCGCGTAGTTCGGCGCTTGGCTTGGCGCGTGGCTTGGATCTTCGCTTGGCGCTTGGCTTGGCGCTTAGCTTGGCGCTTTTCTTGGCGCGTGGCTTGGCGTTTGGTTTGCTGCTTGGCTTGGCGCTTTTCTTGGAGCTTTTCTTGGCGCGTAGTTCGGCGCTTGGCTTGGCGCGTGGCTTGGATCTTTGCTTGGCGCTTGGCTTGGCGCTTTCCTTGGCACTTTGCTTAGCGCGTGGTTTGGCGCGTGGTTTGTCGCTTAGCTTGGCGGTCTCCTTGGCGCGTGGCCTAGCGCTTGGCTTGACGCGTGGCTCGGCACTTGGCTTGGCGCTTTTCTTGGCGCGTGGCTTGTCGCTTGGCTTAGCGCTCTTCTTGGTGCATGGGGTGGCGCTTTACTTATCGCGTGGCTTGGCGCTTGGCTTGGCGCTTTACTTGGCGCTTGTCTTGGCGCGTGGCTTGGCGAGTGATTTGTCGCTTGGTTTGGCGGTTTCCTTGGAGCATAGCTTGGCGCTTGGCTAAGCGCGTGGTTTGGCGTTTGGCTTGCTGCTTGGCTTGGCCCTTGGCTTGGCGCTTTTCTTGGAGCTTTTCTTAGCGCGTGGTTTGGCGCTTGGCTTGGCGCGTGCCTTGGTGCTTGACTTGGCGCTTGGCTTGGCGCTTTTCTTGGCGCTTTTCTTGGCGCGTGGTTTGGCGCTTGGCTTGGCGCTTCTCTTGGCGCTTGTTTGTCGCTTAGCTTGGCGCCCTCCTTGGCGCGTGGCTTGGCGCTTGGCTGAGCGGTTGGCTTGGCGCTTGGTTTGACACTTGGCTTGGCACTTGGCTCTGCGCTTAACATGACGTTTGGCTTGGCGCATGCCTTGGCGCTCTCCTTGGCGCGTGGTTTGGCGTTTGGCTGGGCGTTTGGCTTGGTGCTTGTCTCGGCGCTTGGCTTGGCGCTTTTATTGGCGCGTGGCTTGGCGCGTAGCTTGGCGCATGGCTTGGCTTTTGGCTGGGCGTTTGGGTTATCGCTGGGCTTAACGCTTGACTTGGCACTTGGCTTGGCGCTTGGCTTGACGCTTGACTTGAAGCATGCCTTGGCGTTCTCCTTGGCGTGTGGCTTGGCGCTTGGCTTGGCGGTTGGCTTGGCGCTCTCCTTGGTTCGTGGCTTAGCGCTTGTCTGGGCGCTTGGCTTGGCGTTTGGCTTGGTGCTTTTCTTGGCGCATGGTTCGTCGCTTAGCTCGGCGCTTTTCTTGGCGTGTGACTTGGCACTTGGCTTGGCGCTTAACTTGGCGCTTGGCTTGGCGCACGGCTTGGCGCTATCCTTGGGGCTTGGCTTGGAGCTTGGTGTGGCGTTTTTCTTGGCGCGTGGTTTGGGGCTTGGTTTGGCGCTGGGATTGGCGCTTTTCTTGGCGCGTGGCTTAGCGCGTGGCTTGGCGCGTGGTTTGTCGCTTGGCTTAGCGCTCTCCTTGGGGCGTGGCTTGGCGCTTGGCTTGACGCTTGACTTGAAGCATGCCTTGGCGTTCTCCTTGGCGTGTGGCTTGGCGCTTGGCTTGGCGGTAGGCTTGGCGCTCTCATTGGTTCGTGGCTTAGCGCTTGTCTGGGCGCGTAGCTTGTCGCTTGGCTTGGTGCTTTTCCTGGCGCGTGGCTTGGCACTTGGCTTGGCGCTTGGCTTGGCGCTTGGTTTGGCGCATGGCTTGGCGCTCTCTTTGGCGCGTGGCTTGGCGCTTGGCTGGGCGCTTGGCTTGGCGCTTGGCTTAGCGCTTGGCTTGACGTTTTTTTTGGCGCGTGGCTAAGCACTTGGCTTGGCGCTTGGCTTGGCGCTTGGTTTGGCGCATGGCTTGGCGCTCTCTTTGGCGCGTGGTGTGGCGCTTGCCTGGTCGCTTGGCTTGGCGCTTGGCTTGGCGCATGGCTTGGTGCTTTTTTTGGCGCGTGGTTTGGCGCTTGGCTTGGCGCGTGGCTTGGTGCTTAACTTGGCGCTTGGTTTAGCGCTTAGCATGGCGTTAGGCTAGGCGTTTGTCCTGGCGCTTGGCTTGGCGCTTGGCTTGGCGCTTGGCTTGGCGCTTGGCTTTGCGCTTCGTTTGGCGCTTGCCTTGGCGCTTATCTTTGCGCTCGGTTTACAGCTTGGCTTGTCGCATCTCTTGGCACTTAGCTTGGCGCTTCGTTTGGCGCTTGGCGTAGCGCTTGGCTTAGCGCTTGGCTTGGCGCTTGGCTTTGCGCTTCGTTTGGCGCTTGCCTTGGCGCTTATCTTTGCGCTCGGTTTACAGCTTGGCTTGTCGCATCTCTTGGCACTTAGCTTGGCGCTTGGTTTGGCGCTTGGCTTTGCGCTTGGTTTGGCGCTTGGCTTGGCGCTTGGCTTTGCGCTTTGTTTGGCGCTTGGCTTGGCGCTTGGCTTTACGCTTGGCTTAACGCTTGGCTTGGCGCTTGGCTTTGCGCTTAGTTTGGCGCTTGCCTTGGCGCTTGGCTTAGCGCCTGGCT
>CALNHX010002259.1:0-57217 GCA_940337035.1 Agriotes lineatus | reverse complement strand
CCAGAACCGACACTGCCCATCTACTTAGTTTATTACCTGTTCATTAATTAGTAAGCAGTTTTCGCCCATACAAATCAAATCAAAAACACATATAACACCAATTTTATTTATGAAAGTAATCTGATGGCTGTATTCGCATAAATTATTAGTTTGAGTAGTTTATTATCTGTTCATTAATTAATAAACAGTTTTCGCTCACACAAATCAATTCAAAAACTTTTATTTATATATATAGTAATCTGATAGCTGTATTCGCATAGCGAAGCCACCAAGCCACCTATAACACATTAAAAATTGTTTAATCTTGTCTTTAACAGATTAACCAGATATAAATTTATAATTATTCATTTAAATTTTACGAAACATTCTAAAAGTTAAAAGCCACCAAAAACGCAAATATTGCATTATGCAAGCGCGGCGACCTACTCACAGTCAAGTTTAAACACCTCGCAGTCGCCGCTCAGCATTTTTACACGGCTTCGCGTACACAATTACGCAAGGCCGTGACAAGGTTTAAATGCCTACAATCGCAGCTCAGCATAAAAGACGCTCGAGTTCATGGAGTCCATATCATATCACGGAAGCAAAACCGCTGAGTATTGTTTTGCAATACTAGTAAATTAACCTACTGAATATAATACATTGCACCTGTTATTAGAAATGAACTTTGTATATTACTATGATCTAAGCAAATTTGTTTGTATATATAGAACAATTATTTTTGTAATAAACCAGTCTGCATTTACTTGTTAGATTCACTTACTGCGTCGCTGTGGGTCCAAGCCTATAAATAATTAAGGGATGTGAGGCTGCATCTCACACAGTGACGAATTATCATCCCGTTAAGTGGCATGACTAAGCTGTCTTAAAGCGGAAACTGCTGTCTCAGTTCTGCGCTTAACATAAGGGATGGAACCAGCAAAATAACGTAACGGACGCCTGATTTCCACAGCCTCCAGGCGAATCTGTTCATGGTCCTTCGAGCCGGATCTGTCTACAACTAAGAAGAGGTACATCCCGAGAAGAAAACAACATCTACCAACCCACCCGGTTCCCCGAAAATGGCAAACAATATGGAGGAATTCAATCAGCTAGCTGTCGCCCAAGAAGAACTCGGCCAGAAGATCACGCAGGTATTTTCCAACAGCAAAAAGGACCCTGCCAGCCGAAAAACAGAAGCTTACATCGCCAGCCGAAACAAGACGCTGGACGAAACTTGGAACGCCGTGACCAAAAATCACGCCAAAATGGTGCAGCTAAGTATTCCTACACATAATTATTTTACCACAGGGTATTACGAACAAATTAAAGCCATCTACTGCGAAGCAAAAAGTTATTTGCAGAGCTGTTTAAAGGCAACTGAAAATCCCGACCCCTCTGAAACTAGGAGGCGAGAGGAAACAGTTGTAAATCCCGAGCAAAAGGTTCGTATCCGAAAACTGCAGATTCGGATGCAGAATTTTAAGCAATCTTTGGACGACGCCGAACTGGAACAAGCACTCGGAAGGCCCGCCATCACAAAGAGGGAATTAAAGGAAGAATGGGACCGGGTGATCGAGATGGACGAAGAAGTCATGTCTAACGAGATGGATTCAAACCAGACGCACTTCAGTCCTGAATTTACTACGTTGAAAGACAGGTACCGAAATTTAATTAATTTGTTACAAGCACCAACAAGGAACGAGCAAGCATCAGCCATCTCGCTTCCTCAAGTTAAAATCCCCATATACGAGGGAAATTATGAGGAATGGGCCACTTTTAAGGACCTATTCACCAAATTAGTAGATGACAACCAAAACATGGATGATGTCATCAAAATGCAGTATTTAAAAACGCATGTCAAGGGAGAGCCCAGCCGACTAATCCAGCATCTCGCAGTGACTCAAGCCAACTACAACACCGCTTGGAATTTGCTGCAACAAAGGTATCAAAATAATCGCCTTATTCTAACCAAATTGCTAGACACCATCTTCGATCAGCCGGTCCTCTCCAAGGAATCAGCCCAAGGGTTGAAAAGATTGCATGACTCCACTAAGGAATGTGTGGAAGCAATCAAAAATTTGGGCATTTCCACCGACAGCTGGGGTCCGTGGATTAACCGAGCTATTACTCTAAAATGGGATCCTGAAACTAACAAATTATATGAGCAGTCGCTTCAGTGCCCAAATGAAGTTCAGGATCACCAAACTCTAATGGCCTTCTTACAAATGCGGTTCCAATCCTTGGAATCCATTGATGGAGCTCGAAAACCAACTCAGGACAAGCCACAGAAAAATTACGCTGCCGGATCTCTCAACTGCAAGATGTGCAATGGGGATCATTACATCGATAACTGTGGTCAATTCCAGAGGCTCTCCACCCACGAAAAGCAAGAAGTGGTAAGAACCTACCGATTGTGCTTTCGATGTTTGCGACACGATTCTAATATACAATGTCGTTCGTATTATAACTGCAAAATCTGCCGCTTTCCACACCATACTCTGCTTCACAAGGCACAGCCGCCATCAAAGCCGATACCTGCTCCGAAGATGAAGACGTTTTCTCACGCAGCAGCCATGCAGACCTCCAACGCTCCAGAGAAGAAGCCAAAACCCACAATCATTGCCGCCAACCTAGGCGCAAAGAAGAGCCAAGTGCTACTGGCCACAGCAACGGTTCAAGTTAAGGCAGCATCCGGGATGACTCATCTCTTGAGGGTCTTGATAGATCCAGGGTCTCAAGGTTCCTTCATCACCGAAGCCGCAGCCGAATTATTAGCGTTACCCAGGACCAAGGTTCGAGCAGAAATCTCCGGAATTGGGAACAGCGAAACAAAAGTCGCAAAATGGAAAATCACAGGTTTGATTACGCCAAGATTTCCAAGTAAATTTTCCTTACCTGTTACTTTACTGGTACTTCCCAAACTTACAAAAACCATGCCTTCATCACCCATTCCGAACATAAAAATGGATGCCTGGAAACATGTCTTCATCGCCGATCCAACCTTCAACCGACCTGGCCCCATAGATATACTTCTAGGCGCTGAAGAATATTCCCAAATAATTCTCGAGGGAATCAAGAAATCCAAAGATGGCATCCTAGGACAGAATACCGAATTGGGATGGATCTTATCAGGAACCATTGGAAGACGACCTCCCACCAGCCTTAATGTCAACACCATGGTTGCCAAAATTGAAGAGGATGAGCAGTTGCAGAAATTCTGGAACATTGAAGAGGCTTCTCCTCAAAGGAAACTTTCCCCAGATGATCAGGTATGTGAAAATAAATTCACAGACACAGTCCAGCGAGACGTAGATGGAAGATACGTAGTAAGGATTCCATTCAAACAAACTCCAGTACACATGGGAAGGTCCAAACCCTCAGCATTGGCACGATTCATACATCTGGAGAAGAAATTAGGACAAGATCAAGATCTAGCAGTCCAATACAAGAAATTCATGCAAGAATACTTGGATTTAGGACATATGGAAAAGGTGGCAAAGGAAGATGAGAATAACGGCAAGTATTACATTCCCCACCATGGCGTCATCCGAGAAGCAAGTTCATCAACCAGGCTTCGTGTCGTTTTCGATGCCTCTAGCAAGGCCTCTCACGGAAAATCCTTAAATGAGATGATGTACGCTGGACCTAAACTTCAGCAAGAACTGGTCGACATTCTACTTCGATGGAGAACACACAGGATTGTTTTTTCTGCAGACATTGAAAAAATGTACCGACAAATCAGAATGAACAACCAAGACCAGGAGTACCAAAGAGTCCTATGGAGATTCGACAAATCACAGCCAATCAGGGAATATAAGTTGTGCACCGTCACTTATGGAACTGCATCAGCTCCCTATCTTGCCATTCGAACCTTGCATCAACTCGCAGAAGACGAAAAGGTCTCATTTCCATTAGCTTCAGAAGCAGTGAAGAAAGATTTCTACGTGGATGACGTGCTTTCTGGGGCCGACACTGTGGAAGAAGCGATCCAACAACAAGGTCAGCTCATTTCCTTACTAAAGCGTGGAGGCTTTACTCTACATAAATGGTGCAGTAATGAGTCAGCCATCATTCAAGAACTCCCAGAAGAGTTAAAGGAACAAACATACCTCGAAATAAGTGAAGACGGCGTAAAAAAGTCCTTGGGCATTCACTGGTCTCCATATGAAGATGTTTTCTGTTTTAAGGTAGACGTTAAGCAACAGGAATCCACCAAACGCACCATACTATCCGAAGTTGCCAAAATTTTCGACCCATTGGGATGGTTAGCACCCGTCATCATCACTGCCAAGCTACTCATCCAAGAACTATGGCTCGAAAATATCAAATGGGATGACCCAGTGTCTGAAAATATCCAAGGCAAATGGGAGACGCTCAGGTCTCAACTCAAGGCAGTGGAAGAAATTACCTTACCAAGGTGGTTGTTTATCAAAAGGGAATCTCTAGTAGAGCTGCATGGATTCTGTGACGCCTCCGAAAGAGCTTTCGGGGCCGCGATTTATACCAGAGTCACCACATCATCCGGCCAAGTCAAGGTATCCTTATTAATAGCCAAATCCAAGGTGGCACCAGCCCGAGCCAAGACGACATTACCAAGACTGGAACTCTGCGCAGCAGTACTCCTTTCCAATCTACTTCAAAGGGTAATTGCAGCATTAGATCTTCCTAAGGTGTCTATCTTCGCCTGGACCGACTCCATGGTTACATTAAGATGGATAAAAGGAGACCCGGTACGATGGAAGACGTTCGTCGCGAATCGAGTAGCCGAAATCAACAATCTAATTCCGGCTCAACATTGGAACCACGTCAAATCCGAAGAGAATCCTGCAGACGTCATCTCCCGAGGCACTAGTCCATAAAAACTAAAGAATCATCTCCTATGGTGGGACGGACCGAGCTGGCTAGTTAACAAGAGTTCATGGCCGTGTCAACCAGACACCGCAACCACCGAGGAAGAAGCAAGAAGTTACACTGTGCATCAAACTACCATTCATCAAGACGAGAACGAAGTCGTTCATCGTTTTTCTTCTCTAACAAGAATGGTACGAGTCATGTCACATTGCCGAAGATTCATCAACAAGTGTAAGCGACTTCCCACCCAATCAGGATGCCTATCAGTGAAGGAAATGGACGACACCATCCTCCTACTCGTTAAGGTCATCCAAGGAAGTGATCCTATTATGAGGGCAACAGGATCTCAACTCCGGCAGAACAAATATGTGAGTTCCAGTAACAAGCTTGCCAACCTCAATCCCTTCATCGATCAGCATGGAATAATCCGTGTTGGAGGAAGATTAGAAAATTCCACCTTGTCCTTCAATGAAAAACACCCAATCATACTCCCGTACTCCAGTCATATTTCCAAACTAATAATCCAAGAGGCGCATCTACGCACGCTGCACGGTGGCACCCAACTCACTCTCTCATATATCCGAAGAAAATATTGGATCATCAACGCGAAGAAAGCAGTCAGCTCCAGCATCCAGAAGTGTTTCCGATGTCTACGATACAAAGCAGAGGCAGCACAGCAACTGATGGGAAATCTTCCATCAACCAGAGTGAATTCAACTCCTCCATTCTTCCATTCCGGAGTGGACTACGCCGGCCCAATACAGATCCGAACATCCAAGGGAAGAGGGCATTCTTCGCACAAAGGGTACATTGCTGTTTTTGTCTGTCTATCAACCAAGGCAATCCACCTAGAGGCCGTCAGCGACATGACAACCAACAGCTTCCTAGCAGTCTTCAGGAGGTTTACTGCCCGAAGAGGACGCTGTGCACACCTATACAGCGACAACGGAACAAACTTCGTTGGCGCAAGAAAAGTGTTGGACAAGGAGACCCGCCAAACAATTGAAGGCCCAGTTGTCCAAGAAACCTTAGCAACCGGTGGTACCCAATGGCACTTCATCCCTCCAATAGCCCCTCACTTCGGAGGGATATGGGAAGCAGGGGTAAAATCAATGAAGCATCATCTGAAGAGAACTATTGGCCACGCAACTCTCACATTTGAAGAGTTAACAACTCTTCTCTGCCAAATTGAGGCCTGCCTAAACTCACGTCCTCTATGTCCACAAGGCAACGATATTGAGGACACAACTGCTCTGACGCCAGGCCATTTCCTAATAGGGAGGGAAATCATATCGCCACCAGACCCAATCAACACTCCAATATCTTCAAATCTATCGAATCGTTGGAGGATAATCCAAAAGATCAAGCAAGATTTTTGGAAATCATGGAGCTCGGACTACCTTCATGGACTACAGCAACGAAACAAATGGAAGAAACCATTGGAGAACACTAAAGTTGGAGATTTAGTGTTAATCAAAGAAGATAGTATCAATCCTAGTAAGTGGCCTTTAGCAAGAGTCACTGCAACTCATCCAGCAGCCGATGGATCAGTACGAGTAGTGACGCTCCAGAAATCAGGAGGACATCAGCTAAAACGATCCATAGGCAGCATCATTCCATTACCAGCAACTACCGAGGAATCGCAGGAACCAGAGGCAGAAGATAAAATTTCAACTAACATTATCCAGACACGATCATCCCCAGCACCAAGGAAATCTGTCGCGTCCAAATGGAAACTGCTGTTACTCATCTTTACCCTTCTTACCACCAATACATTAAGTAAAGCAGAATTTAATATCCAAAAACCAGACAGCGGGTACTATGTAGAACACATTGGACACGGGAAGATTGAGAGAGGAACATTCCGGATCGAAATCCAGTTCGAGAGGGGGAAGATCGAAGAAGACTTCGAAACAGTCACAGACATGGTAGACAAATTCGACAATCTCTGCGACTCTGCAAAAGAACTGTCCGAAGACACATTATGCAAGACACTGGTGCATCATCTTCTGGAACAGAAAAAGCATATGGAATGGATTAGAGATGGTATGGAAGAAATAATAACAAGACGAGAAAAAAGAGGAGTCCTTGGCACAGTATTAACATCAATTTTTGGAGTCAACGATGAAGTCTATCAAGATATAGACAGGCTAGACAAGAATCAACAGGAACTAATAAAAATGGACAGTCAACAATCCAAATTCTTGCTATCAGCACTTTCCAGGTTTAATGAAACCGAAGAACGAATCGACAAGAAGCTGGAACATTTCCAAGAAAAATTAAACCAAGGAATCCGGGCCATTAACAACATGGACAAATGGTATAAAGCAACCGACTCCAACCGACTAAATATTCACATCATCAGTGTGTACCAAGTCGCCACAAATGTAATTAGTGAACTGTGCAACTACCATATTCACATCTTAAACGTTCACTTCCAGCAAGGTAATCTGTACGAGCTAATAACACCTGCTCAAATTAAACAGATCCTCGCTAATGCAACCAGTAAACTTTCACCAAATTTGGAGATATTACCAACGCCAATTCTAAAGGTTGACATTGGGCATGACGACATCTACATCAACGTCCAAGGGTATTTCATCATAGTGGAAAAAACGGAATACTCCTTAATTAAAGTGACACCAATTCCTCTCCAAATCAGCAATGGATCCTACTGGATGATCGATGTGCCGAAAGGAATCTTCGCTGTGGATTACAACCTACAAATGTACTTCCACGAA
This sequence comes from Agriotes lineatus, assembly GCA_940337035.1. NCBI lineage: Eukaryota > Metazoa > Arthropoda > Insecta > Coleoptera > Elateridae > Agriotes > Agriotes lineatus. The sequence goes on along the minus strand of CALNHX010002259.1, from coordinate 49,643 downwards.
ACAGATGAAGAATTCAAAGAAGAGCTACAAATTTCTCCCACTACCTATGTTTGCAGTCCAACGGTAGTTAAAGGAATTGAAAACAACCCAAACTGCATCATTGACGATATATATCACCGAGTAGAAACCAGTCAATGTCTCCTACGAAGACATCGCATCCAGTCCATTATTTGGAAACAATTGTACATGGAAAACACCTGGCTATTTGTAGTCAGTAAGCCAACCCGTATAGCAATCACTTGTAGTGGAAACAGGGAAGAAGTCACCGTCAACACTACAGGTGTCATTCAAATTTCATCGGATTGCATCATCCAAACTGCGAGGAATACATTAACCCCAAGGCACAACAGAAAATACAAGATCCTGGCTGGATACTCCAAGGCTATCAGTATCAATATTACCAACCCAATCACAACAAACTCATTTTCAGAAATCGCAGAGGAACCTGTACTAACTCAGTCAGACCACTTCGAAGACCTACAAGCATCGCAGTTAGATTTCCAGGAGCATATAAAAAACTTCACCTGGAAAGCCATCCGACATCATTCTCACCTGTCTATTGGGGTCACAGGCAGCCTTTTAGGAACCGCTGCCCTACTAGGAGCTATCTACTACATTCGGCAACGAATAACACGAAGGAAGCCACCACCCGCACAACCTCAGGCAGAAGAATATCCTCTCAAAACGCTCAATCTCGAAGAAACAATATAATTTATCGGTTTGCTTTTTTGTGGCTTAAAATTGGCAATATGTTTAATCTTGTCTTTAACAGATTAACCAGATATAAATTTATAATTATTCATTTAAATTTTACGAAACATTCTAAAAGTTAAAAGCCACCAAAAACGCAAATATTGCATTATGCAAGCGCGGCGACCTACTCACAGTCAAGTTTAAACACCTCGCAGTCGCCGCTCAGCATTTTTACACGGCTTCGCGTACACAATTACGCAAGGCCGTGACAAGGTTTAAATGCCTACAATCGCAGCTCAGCATAAAAGACGCTCGAGTTCATGGAGTCCATATCATATCACGGAAGCAAAACCGCTGAGTATTGTTTTGCAATACTAGTAAATTAACCTACTAAATATAATACATTGTACCTGTTATTAGAAATGAACTTTGTATATTACTATGATCTAAGCAAATTTGTTTGTATATATAGAACAATTATTTTTGTAATAAACCAGTCTGCATTTACTTGTTAGATTCACTTACTGCGTCGCTGTGGGTCCAAGCCTATAAATAATTAAGGGATGTGAGGCTGCATCTCACACAGTGACGAATTATCATCCCGTTAAGTGGCATGACTAAGCTGTCTTAAAGCGGAAACTGCTGTCTCAGTTCTGCGCTTAACATAAGGGATGGAACCAGCAAAATAACGTAACGGACGCCTGATTTCCACAGCCTCCAGGCGAATCTGTTCAGCCCTTATGGTATTTTTTGAAAATTATATTTTGGAGCTGTAAAACGTAAGAATTGATATGCAGCCGAATGCTGGTGGTCGAACACTAAAAAGGGTTGTATCGCGTAAACGGGTGGGAAAAACGAAAAACGGGTGAAAAAATGGCACCCCCACACTACATGTTAACCCCCGTCTGGAAGCCATCTATAACATATTAAAAATTGGAAGTGCCCTTATGGCATTTTTGAAAATTATATTTTGGAACTGCAAACCGCAAGAGCAGATAAACTGAACTCGTGAAGCGATCGCAATCTGTTGCAGGGCTTGTAAGTGTAGAGCCATTAGCTGTTCAGATTTGTTTCGGAACACCTGCAGAACAATATATCACAGCCAGCGAAAAAAAATACAAATATTATTATAAGCTGTTTATTAATAGCTCTCTGCTCTCTGTGAATTAGTTATGATTTTTTCTCTAAGCTTTATTAGCAATCAGAATAATTTTTACAACAATATTCTATAAGCTAATGGTACGATATGGAATTATTAAATACAACATGAAGAGGAATGATGGGTCTGTATATTATTAATATGCTTGAAATGTTGAGATATGGTAACAAATGCTCGCAGCTAACCACAAGCTGATAAAAGATAGAGCAATACAGGATACACATCTGTCGAATACTTGAAACGAGAGCGCTCCACTGACCGTTAAAATGTTTCGCCAGATTTATCTGACAAACCATTGTGCTATTAAGCCTACCCCCACCACCACCACCACCACCACTACCACCACCACCACCACCACCACCACCACCGCCACCACCACCTATCTCCAACCACAACACTCATTTACAAAACATTAATATAATAAAGCAAATAATAGAACGAATCAGCTGGTGTAGTCTGGCAGACGGCAGGTGTCAGTAAAGCATAGACATGGCAGGTTCCTCAAAACGTGTGTGTTACCATAGTGCTAATTTTGAAAAAACTGTTTTGCATTGGTACGAGGAAGCAGAAAGTTATGCAAGTGATGTAGATACTGTTTCGGTGAATGAATACATTATATCTGAACACGAAAGTGAATCTGAGCAATCAGAAATCAATGAAAACAGTGGTGAATCAGAACAATCAGAAAACGATGAAAAGAGTGATAGTGATGCGAGCATTGAAATTAGAAAAGCAATTATGGTTGGCGCACCTCAAAAGTTTGGTTCTCGCCACGTACGAGAAAATCAATCATACCCATTCTCTCAACTCAAACGCTTGGGAAAAATGTGAATCCTTTGTCGGTTTGGCAACTACTGTTTACGAATGATATGTTATTGCATATTATGGAATGCACAAATCATAAGTTGTGTATAATACGAACGAAATGCAAAAGTCCAAGTATGCATATGAATAACACCGATTTAATTGAATTGAAAGCATTTTTGGGGCTTCTTATTTTTACTTCGGTATTCAATTCGAATCATGAAGACATTCAAACACTTTTCGCAACCGATGGAACGGGGAGAGACATCTTCAGAGCAGTTATGAATATGAAACGATTCGCAATATTTCTATCCGCCCTAAGGTTTGATTATCCAGACGATAGGAGCGAAAGGAAAAAGCAAGAACCAACAGCGCCCATCTTCTATATTTTTAATACATTCATAAAGAACAGCCAAAGTGTGTATGAAATGGGTCAGTCTGTAACAGTGGATGAAATGCTTGTTAGTTTTAGAGGAAGAGTCCCATTCAAAATGTATATGGGTGCTGCGAAGTGTGGCATCAAAGTTATGGCTCTTACGGATGCGGGCAACAGTTACCTCTACAATGCTTACATATATTGTGGCAAAGACTATGATGGAACAGGAACAGAATTTAAGAAATTTTCAAAACCAACACAGTCTGTTTTACGTCTCGCAGAGCCTCTGTTTGGTACAAATCGGAATATAACCGCAGATAGCTGGTTCTCGTCTGTAGAATTAGTAGACATCTTATTGAAGAATAAACTTACGTATGTAGGTACGTTGAATAAAAATAAAAGAGAAATTCCACCCTCATTTTTACCAAAGAAAGGAAGAGAAGTTGGTTCAAATTTGTACGGATACCGCAAGGATGCTATGATGATTTCTCACGTAGGAAAGAAGGGTAGAGCAACGATACTAATTTCTTCGATGCATGATAATGTCTACACCGATTTGGAAACTGGAGAGCCCGAAGCACTTGTATACTATAATGAAAACAAGAGGGGTGTAGATTCTCTCAACGAGAAATTTTCAAAAAGTTCCTCAAGCCGTAGCACACGCAGATGGCCCCTCGCAATCTTCCTCCGTATTCTAGATATTTCCAAGGTAAATTCCTCTATTTTATATCAGTGTTACAAGAAAAACAATGCAGTAAATGAATCTATATTTGTGAAAGAATTAGCATTCAAACTGGTCCAAGAACAAATGAAAAGTCGACTGAAAAATATTCACACACCTCGCGATGTCCGAGACACAATCGCTCGCATTCTTTGTACACCATTAGAGAATTTGCCAAACGAAAATGATGTGTTAGAAAAGCGAAAACCATGCTCTCTGTGCCAAAAAGCAACTCATCGGATGACGAAATTCTTGTGTACACAGTGTAGAAAACCAGTATGTCTACAGTGTTCTAAGCCGAAATGTTACAACTGTATATAAATAACGAACAACATGTTGAATTATTGTTTAACACAAATGTATTATACAATACAATTTATATTTTTAATGTAATTGTGCGAATAAAGGTTTCACATTGAGTTTTGGGTTTGTAACAGTATCCTAGACAACACATCAACAAAAGACCAAAACATGTTTAAGCATAGTACCTCATGTTAGAATTAAGGCTGATGAACTGTATTGATATCTAAATAAAATAAAACACATTGTTACATTGTTACTATATCCTTATTTACCCCTATACACCACAACTCCTTACTTATTTTTAAAAAAGTTGATTGATACTGTTCTGCAGGAGATGTTCAATGTTAGACTTAGGCTTACAATTGCATGTATACAACTGGGTGAACTGATCGAGTAAAATTAAACGAAAAGTATTTGTATTGCTTTGTTAAAATTTATCACGTAATAATTTTCAAAGTGTAAGCTTTCCGAATAAACCCAACTATTGACTGTTTCAACTACAGTTGTAAAATATGTTGTAAATGTATATGTTTCATAGCAATGTAATATACAAAGTCTATCGATTAATAAAAAAATTGTAATAAATGTATGAAAAATATATGGTTGTTTAAGAAAAGTTGTTTTATTTCCAGTAAGCACATTTACACTACTTTATATGTGCACCTATGCGAAGAAAGTATATAATTAAACTAATTTGTTAATGCAATGACACTGCATGTCAGTAGAAGATACAACAAGTGTCAGATGTGGGATTCGAACCCAGGCTCCTTTACAGGAACCAGAGCTTGAATCCAGCGCCTTCGACCGCTCGGCCAATCTGACAACAAACGACATACGGGTAAAGTAAGTAGAGACTCAGCTAGTTTAATTCAAGTAAAATAATTAGAAAGAGAGGAACAGGTGAAAGAAGAGTGCGAAGACAGTATCTAATGTTGATATCATTAAGCAAATACATTAGTAATACATTGTAAGCGAAACGGCTACGCACATAAAATGCGTCAAATGTTTGTTTTATTGTTAGTAGTAGGGTGTGCAGTTTGCAACAAAACAGCAACGAAACTACAAAGTTTGGGGTTTTTGAAATCGAACGAAGGTGAACATGGCTTAACATCATCAATATTAGTTGTAAATTCGAGCGATTTTATATTTGCTTTAAACAGATTTCAAACATGATTTACCAATATCGAATACTATTTACTTTAAATTTAATTAAGGGGTCTAGATGTGGTGTCGACAATGTAATAGGGTTATTTCAAACTCATAATTCAAAATGGTACGCCAATGTTATAACATGGAATATTCAATCGACTACAGCCAAACTTCAAAGCTTCAAAAACCGGTTGAAGTGCACATTAATATACAGATTAATTGACATACTGCACCTCAAGATTTATATCATCCTGTTTTACCAATAAAAGAAAATGAAAAATTGCTGTTCTCTCTCTGTCGTACATGCATTGTAAACTCCAATCAGGGGATATGTACTAACACTGAAAGCGAGAGAGCGCTAATTGGAACATGGGTCATAGATGGGGTTAGGGTAGCTCTTAGCAGATGACATCGGTACGAACGGGGTCTGTTTACAGAATTTATAGACACATTTCTGAAAATTAAATAAAAGGCATCAGGATGGCCTCCGGACTGTCTAACTGAGAAACAGAAACAACAATATATAGACGATTATTTTCGAATCGAGGGTATACGATTGGATCCGACTAAAATAGAAAAAAAACCCTGGTTTACGCCTAATCATATGAAAAACATTAAAAACCTAATATAACAGATAGCTACAGCCATATGACACAACCAGCCGTCATATACAGATATAATCAACTGGTCTGGACTGGTTTTGAACTGATCTGAACTGGTAATGAACTGGTCCAGCTGTTTTCGGTAAAACCATGGAGAATGTTCGTAAGCACAAAATAGTTATATAGTAACGTGATGGTATGAAATTGAAAACCATAAACGGAAATCTCAACCGAGCATTCTGTTGCAAATATCGCAAAGTAAAACCTAGATAGTACTAATTAACCGAGTATCCTGCTAAAAATATCTCGCAGGAAAACCATAATCTTGCAACTAAACCGAGTATCCTTTTGAAAATATCTCGCAGGAAAACCATAATCGAACCTAGAAAATATATTATTATTACAGAAATGAGCACGAAGCGATAAGCTGATAAGAAACCGCAAGAGTTGATAAGGCGAGCGCGCTCGTAACCACAAGAACTGATAAGCGGTAAGCGGAAGGAATACATTTGTATATAAGAATAACTGTTCTGATATAGGAATATTAATTCATCAAGATGAGCCCCCTATGTAAGCAAGTATTAATCGACGTGGCTATTTCGTCAACGCCGTCCGCCTACAGAGATGAGGGATCGGAGCTCTCGTGGCACCAGCCGCAAGACGACCCTCATGTTTGGTCAAATATGGAGGATGTCGACGATCCTCCTACCATTGATGCCGACGACGGTTTATGTTGCGGGTGTGAATATTGTTGGGGGTCACCGGAATCGTCGTCATCACACCCCCAGCAACCACAATCGCAGCCCCAGCAGCAGCACCAGCAGCAGCATCAGCAGCAACTGCAATCATATTCGGCACAAGACGATGTCGATGAAGTCCTTGTCATCGACGATGACGATTATTCATGTTGTGGGTGCGAGTATTGTCAAGGATCGCCGTCTCCAACACCACAATCGTCGTCATCACACCCCCAGCAACCACCATCACCAGAACCGCCACAATCACCATCGCAGCAGCAGCAGAGGCAAACACCATCATCGCCAGAACCATGCGAAAAATATCAGACTGAGTATGAATTCAACCTGCGTGCACCGACCATGCAGCTGCATATTGCTTCCATAAAAATTACTATAAAATTAGGTAGTACTGGTTATGTGCATATTATTAATATATAATAAAAGACGTTTATTTTCATACATGTTTTTTATTTAATTAAATATCATATTTATTCATGAGCACAGCTTAACAATACTGAATAAAAGACGTTTATTTTCATACGGTTTTTATTAAATTAAATATCTTATTTATTCATGAGTGAAACAGAACTTAACATTAAATTAAATATCTTATTTATTTATGAGTGAAACAGAACTTAACAAAGAGTAAGTATCAATACAGTCTTGAGGTGTTGTTGAGGGCCAAGGACCGGAACAAGGACCAGTTCTCCAACCGACAGCTTCGCCATTTTGAGCTTTTCTGATATTTCCCTCAAGCCATTTGAAAATATCTTTGTGTTGATGTACAGCGCTGGGTTGAAATATATAAACTATGTGGTGTGTATTCAAATACTGGAACACGTCTTCTGTAAACTTGATGCGAGCATAATAGGCTGCCTCGAAGATCGCATCGTGAAGAAAATATGGATATTGTTGCTGCTGCTCACCTGCTACAAATTCAATTCGAGAGTTGTTACGTGTCAAAAGCATTTGATATTAATACTAGTGTTGAATGAGGAATCTAGTGAGAGTGACGCGATAAAAATTAATATCAGATTGGCTTTGTTTGTTGCTAGAGGAGATATAAAAACAACGGTTGGTTTGTTTGAGAGAAAATTTGTATATCAGCTTTTAAAAAAGGCAAGAGTTTTCGTGGGGTGTAAATGACAATCTCGCCATTTAATATGGTTTGGTGATAGTAAAGAGTTGGGTTACTGGCCAGCCATTCCTGTAAGGGAGATCATTAAGCGGATGTCATTTTTCCAATGAATATTTATATTCAAACTGTGAAGCGATTTGGGAAACACGAATTCAACGATTGCGAAGTTTATTGCCTGTGAACAGGGTATGTAGTTTAATGTGGAATTTGCCTTTTGTTACCTGGAAATTCGATTTATAGCAACAACTATTAGGCGGAAAATCTTGGAAAGCTAATCTACCGCAGTATTGGGGGTCGATGTATAGCAAATGACAGCCGAGGTTGGAACCTGTCAAGCTGACATGTGATAGGAGTAACGGGACGTATTAAATGTCTGCGAGTATATCGGCACAAAGATAAGTCTTTTAGCTAGAATCTGATGATATTTTTGCATATAAAAACTGTGTAACCATTAAACTTACGAGCGGTATTAAGTTAAGCTAATTGGGGTACCCTGCGTTAGGTTGTAATATTAAATATGCTAATTGTCTGATCGATGGTAATCATGTTCTAGTAGTAATAAAACTAGCTACAAGTATTGCTTTCTTTCATTTTGATAGGGAGTTCAATAATCGTATTGTTATTAGTTGATAGAAAGTGAAGTTACAAGTTTCTTGGCTTATATCAGTATATTTGAGTTTAACTTGTTGGCGCCAATTATAACATCATAAACTAGAATCCGCGACGTCTTCACTGATGCTAGAGACGGGTCTCAAATATACTTTTATAGTGATCGATTGTTAACTAAGAGATATAGCGATGACCTAAAGGTAGGTAAAGGAATATATAGATAAATATAGCTAACAGAGTCAGATGATAATAATATTTCAATAAGAAAATGCTGCTCGTAGGAACTAGTGTGGTGTAGAGGTAATTTTGATAGCACCAAGTTAAGATCTGTCCCACTATTAATTTTCAACTTTCTCCCTCTTACTTCGTTAATATGTTTTCTAATAACATCGAAAGCATCTAACATAGTTCTTAAAATTTCACTTACAACATCAGTTTCAACAGTTTTAAAGTGCGTAGCCCAAATAAGAGTTTTACTAGGTATAGCAATACCAACTTTTTGTAATATATACTTCAAAGTTTGCAAGTCGTTACGCCCTATAGCATTACGTAAATGATAATTATAGGTTTCTTTATTTTTAACGTAGAGATCTTTGTTCAACCACTATATATTTGAATTTTGCTGCGACGACAACATTGTGCAGACTGAGATATCTTATACTGTTTACATATTACTTATACATTATGAGATGCAAGGAAAATAAAAAAAAACATATTAAAAAATTGTTTATCTGCAGTAAGTAAAAACATATACAATTGTATGAGCCCCTCCAGCTGTAAAGCCTTCTTCGACCGCAGTCTGGGTAGGTGGCTAGCCTGACCCATTGAATTGTAGGATGACGATTATCAAACGTGTTTGCATGTTTTCTAAGCCTTCTTCAACCGCAGTCTGCACAGGTGGCTAGCCTAATCCATTGAATTTTAGGATGACTGTCAAAGGTTTTTCTGCATGATGGCATTCAAATAATGTGTGTTGCAGAGACATGCGTACTTTATATTTACATGTTTGATACAAGCGATTACTCCAAAGACAATATCTACAACATTCCATTGGTGCCAGGTCTAATGAAAGACGAGTGCAACGGTAAAATAATCACAGAATTTATTGGTTTGAGATTGAAAATGTACAGTGTGAGAGTTGAAGGTAAAGACGCTGTTAAAAAGGCTAAAGGTGTCTTGGAAAATGTAGTTAAAAACAAAATTTGTTTCGAAGATTATTTGGAATGTTTGTTTGATAATAAGGATGCTGTTAGAAATCAAAATATAATTAGAGCTAAATAAATGCCGTACTTTACATAGTGTAAGTCAAACTAAAGTTGCTCTTACTAGCGCAGATGATAAGAGATACATTTGTGAAAATAAAATAGATACCCTTCCTTGGGGACATTATTCGCTTTAATATGTATGCTTTGTTTACAATGCACTCTGTGTTTTATTTACTTAGGTTTACATGCATGGTGTTGAATAAGCTGAGATGCTAGGTAAGAAGAAAACACATTTTTATGCAGTTTTTTATTTTATTTAGCTATCAATACATTTTAAACTTGATCATCTAAAAAAGTGTACTCGACGGGTGTTTAAACTTGATTTAAACACACATAAGTTTTATTTTCTAAAATTTACGAAATCCAGTCGCACATTTTTTTTAAATGCGATTCCAATTTATTAGCAAGAAAATTGTAATGTTGCAATCACCAGTCTTTGCCTCATAATTACTAACTTTAATATGTTTAAATTAGATTAAACATATATACATAAAATTTCAGTCCAAATTTACGGAACATTATTCATAATTTAAAACCCAGTGCTATTACGCAATCAACGAGTTAAAGACCAGAAAAACTGCCAATCTGTACCTCATGCACAAAACCGACCTACAACGGCCGGTTCAATGGGCGACCTTCGCTCCAGCAGGAAATAAAAACAGCTGAATTGCTACGTTGCTGTTTTGTAATTTAAACGCTCTGACCCAGTAAACTGTACATATGAACTTTGATATTGTTACTTCGTTAAGCATTTTAGTTTTGTATAAATACCAGTTTATTTTTATAATAAAACAATCTGCATTTAATGTTTGATTCATTCACTACCCTTTCTAAGCCATAATATTTGTGGGGCATGAGGCTGTGCTCCAAGGGTGGTTTTATTGTCGTCCCTTTAAGTGCCATTGACTAAGCTGGCTTAAAGCGTAAATTCAGTCTCATTTACGCGCTTAAAATTAGGGATAGAATCAGCGCAAAGTAACGGAGTCCTGATACAGCCTCTCAAGCATCTCTGTTCATGTTCCTTCGAGCCGGATCTGTCTCCAACTAACGAAAAAACACATCCCGAGAAGAACACATCTGCCAACCACCCAGTTCCCAGAAAATGGCTAACAACATGGAGGAATTCAACAACTTAGCTATCGCCCAAGAAGAGCTCGCGCAGAAGATAAAGCAAGTATTATCTAACAGCAAAAAGGATCCTGCCAGCCGAAAAAACGAAGCCTACATCGCCAGTCGCACCAAAACGCTGGACGAACTTTGGAACACTGCAACTAAAAATCATGCAGAAATGGGGCAGCTAAGTATTCCAACTCATAATTATTTTAAAACAGGGTATTACGACCAAATTAAAGCCATATACGGCAAAGCAAAAAGTTACTTGCAGAGCTGTTTAAAATCAACGGAAATTTCCAACCCCTCCGTAAGCAGAACTCAAGAGGAAATGGTGACCAACCCCGAGCAAAAGGTTCGTATCCGAAATCTGCAGATTCGGATTCAGAATTTTAAGCAAGCGATGGATGACGCCGAACTAACACAAGAATTAGGAAGGCCCGCCATCACGACAAGGGAACTAAGAGAGAAATGGGATCGTGTGGTCGAGATGGACGAAGAAGTTATGTCAAACGACATGGCTTCAGAACAAATGCACTTCAGTCCTGAATATACTACGTTGGAAGACAGGTATAGAAATTTAATTATTTTATTGCAAGCGCAGACGAGGAACGAGCGAGCAGCAGCCATCTCGCTTCCTCAAGTCAAAATTACCATATACGAGGGAAATTATGAGGAATGGGCCACTTTTAAGGACCTGTTCACCAAATTAGTAGATGACAACCAGAATATGGACGATGTCATCAAGATGCAATATTTAAAGACGCATGTTAAGGGAGAGCCAAGCCGACTGATCCAGCATCTAGCTGTTACCCAAGCAAACTACAACACCGCCTGGAATCTGCTGCAACAAAGGTATCAAAATAACTGCCTTATTTTAACTAAATTGCTAGATACCATATTGGATCTGCCTGTCCTCTCCAAAGAGTCAGCCCAAGGGTTAAAAAGATTGCACGACTCCATCAAGGAATGTGTGGAGGCAATCAAAAATTTAGGCATCTCCACGGACAGTTGGGGTCCGTGGATTAACAGAGCTATCGCTCGAAAATGGGATCCTGAAACCAACAAATTATATGAGCAGTCGCTTCAATGTCCAAATGAAGCCCAGGATCACCAAAATTTAATGGCTTTCCTGCAAGTGCGGTTCCAATCCCTAAAATCCATAGATGGAGCTCGAAAGCCCACGCAGGAAAGACCACAGAAGAATTACGCTTCCGCATCCCTAAATTGCAAGCTGTGCCATGGAGATCATTACATCGACAACTGTAGTCAATTCCAGAGGCTACCTATCTATGAAAAACAAGAAGCAGTAAAAACCAATCGATTGTGCTATCGATGCTTGCGGCACGATTCAAATATACCATGTCGTGCCTATTTTAATTGTAGGATCTGTCGCTTCCCGCATCATACACTGCTTCATAAGGCGCAGCCACCATCAAGGCCGCTCCCTGCCCAAAAGATGAAAACGTCAGCTCATGCAGCAGCTATGAAGACTTCCAACGCCTCAGAAAAGAAGCCGAAGTCAGACATCATCACCGCCAATTTAGGCGCACAGGAGAGCCAAGTTCTACTTGCCACAGCAATGGTTCAAGTAAAGGCAGCATCCGGGATGACTCATCTATTACGAGTATTAATAGATCCCGGGTCTCAGGGGTCGTTTATCACGGAAGCATCAGCCGAATTATTGGGGTTACCCAGGACCAAAGTTCGAGCTGAAATCACAGGAATCGGGAACAGCGAGCCAAAAATTGCCAAATTTAAAATCTCAGGTTGATCACACCTAGATTTTCAAGTAAATTTTCCCTACCTGTCAATTTATTAATACTTCCTAAACTTACCAAAGCCATGCCTTCATCCCCCATCCCAAACATAAATATAGATTCCTGGAGCAATACCTTCATCGCCAATCCAACCTTCAACCGACCCGGTCCTATAGATATAATTCTAGGCGCCGAAGAATATTCAAAAATAATTCTAGAAGGAATCACTAGAACAAATGATGGCATCTTGGGACAAAATACCAAACTGGGTTGGGTATTATCTGGAACCATTGGAAGACAGCATAACGACAGCATTAAAGTCAACACCATGGTTGCCAAAATTGGAGAAAAATATCAGTTGCAGAAATTCTGGGACACAGAAGAAGTACCCACACAAAGAACACTTTCCCCAAAATATTAGGTACGTGAAAAGAAATTCACAGAATCAGTACACGAAAGACCGCAGAAAATCGAAGCTTCCGAAACTCTTAATCATGGAGGTCACTACATCAAAAGCTGTGGTCAGTTCCGAAGTTCACCTACCAATGACAAGCAAACAATCCAGCAGGTGAAGAAAATATTAACAATCGATCCTACAGCGGAAGAACGAGCAATCGCAGCTGCCAATATAAAGAATACGGAAGTTCAACATCCTGTTATCATCGAATGTGAAAAGGTAGCATCTTCTCATCCACAAGAAAATCACCAAGTGCATGGAACCTCCGAAGTCATCACTCACGAAATCCTCGTTCATGAAGTCCGCATCCACGAAGTTCCCATTCAGGAAGTTCCCATTCACAAAGTCGATGGACAGAAAGGAAAGGAAATTACAGGCCACGAACAAATCGTTGAAACTCCTACAGCAGCTCCAAGCAGTGGATGCAGTCCAGAAATTGCAGGCCACGAAAAAATCGTTGGAACTCCTCCAGATGCTTCGACAGCAGCTCCTAGCGATGGATGGAGCCAAGAAGCTGCAGCAATAACTGCTGCTAACAACAACACCTCCGAGCCCACTAAAAACTTGACACTCGGTAATGGACGAAGCCCAGAAGTTACCGCAATAACTGCAGAAAATGGAAAACCCTCCGACTCCATTAAAAACTTGACACCCGGTGGAAAGCGGCACCAAGACTTGTCGGCAGAGGATGCAGGAAAAGAAAATCTGACACCAAACACTTCGCACCTAGCGATGGATGGAGTCAAGAAGTTGCAGCAGGAACTGCAGCAATCGAGAAACCCTCCGAGTTCAATAAACAATTAGCGCCTAGTGGAGGGTGACATCAAGAAATGGCATCAAGAGATGCAGCAAGCGAGCAAACCTCCGAGTTCGCTAAGCACTTAGCCCCTCGTAGAAGATGGAATCAAGAAGACGGCTTATTAAAGTCTGCTAGGGAATTTACCAAAAATACGCAATGTGGAATACCGATGCGGCATCTTCTAAAAAAACTAACCCCGGCAAGAGTGATATTAATTATCGTACTCACTCATATAATATTCATCTCCAAAGGAAGAGGCAGCAGATGGACGTTGTCGGGATGTTCCAAACCAAGTGGTAACCTCTTCAACGACACGATAACACAAAAGCTCTTTTACAGAAATAGCAAAGGAGCCAGTGTTGCAGCAGCCGAACCACTTCGAGGATTTACAACCCTCTCGGTTAGACCTGCAGACGTCATCTCCAGAGGCACTAGTCCAGGGAAATTAAAGGAACATACACTATGGTGGGCTGGACCAAGCTGGTTAATTAACAAAGAGTTATGGCCGTGTCAACCAGATACCGCCACAACCAATGAAGAAGCAAAGGGTTACACTGTGCATCAAGCTACAGTTCATCAAGACGAGAACGAGATTATTCATCGCTTCTCGTCTCTGACAAAAATGATACGAGTCGTGTCCTACTGCCGAAGATTCATCAACAAGTGTAGGCGTCTTCCCATTCAACCAGGATGTCTATCAGTTAAAGAAATGGAAGACATCATCCTCACACTCATCAAGGTCGTCCAAGGAAGTGATCCTATTTTGAAGGCAACAGGATCTCAAATCCAAAAGAGAAAATGTGTGGACTCCAACAACAAACTCGCAAATCTCAATCCATTCATCGATCAACATGGAATCATACGTGTTGGAGGAAGACTAGAAAATTCAAACTTATCCTACCACGAAAAACACCCAATTATCCTTCCTTATTCCAATCATATTTCCAAATTAATAATCCATGAGGCACATTTACGCACCTTACACGGTGGCACTCAACTCACACTGTCCTATGTCCGAAGAAAATATTGGATCATCAACGCAAAGAAAGCCGTCAGCTCCAGCATCAAGAAATGCTTTCGATGCATCCGATTCAAGGCAGAGGCAGCTCAGCAATTAATGGGGAATCTTCCACCAACCAGAGTCAATTCAACCCGGCCATTCTTCCATTCAGGAGTGGACTATGCCGGTCCAATACAAATCCGAACATCCAAAGGAAGAGGGCATTCTTCATCCAAGGGGTACATTGCTGTTTTTGTCTGTCTATCAACCAAGGCAATACACTTAGAAGCCGTCAGCGACATGACAACTAACAGCTTCCTAGCAGTCTTCAGGAGGTTCATCGCCCGAACAGGACGCTGTGCACACCTTTATAGCGACAACGGAACGAATTTCGTTGGAGCAAGAAAAGTCTTGGACAAGGAAATCCGTCAAGCAATGGAAGGCCCAGTTATCCAAGAAAATTTATCCACCATTGGTACCCAATGGCACTTCATCCCCCCAGTAGCCCCACACTTCGGAGGAATATGGGAAGCAGGAGTAAAATCAATAAAGCATCATCTGAAGAGAACCATTGGCAACGCTACTCTAACATTTGAAGAATTAACAACTCTGCTTTGCCAAATCGAAGCCTGCTTAAACTCACGTCCTCTGTGCCCACAAGGCAACAATATTGAAGACACCACTGCATTGACACCAGGCCATTTCCTGATAGGAAGAGAGATAATCTCACCACCGGACCCAATCAGCACACCAATATCAACAAATTTGTCAAATCGCTGGAGATTGATCCAAAAAATCAAGCAAGATTTTTGGAAATCATGGAGCTCGGACTACCTTCATGGATTACAGCAAAGAAACAAATGGAAGAAACCGGTGGAGAATATAAAAGTTGGTGACCTAGTGCTAATCAAAGAAGAAAACATTAATCCTAGTAAATGGCCCTTAGCGAGAGTTACCGACATTCATCCTGCAACCGATGGATCAGTACGAGTAGTAACCATCCAGAAATCAGGAGGACACCAATTAAAACGTTCCATAGGCAGTATCATTCCATTACCAACTAACGAAGAATCGCAGGATGGCACTTGTAAAATTCAGCGATGACGCATCACGACAAATAATAAAACGGCAGCTGAGGGTCAAGTCTTTCGATAAAATATATATCAAAACCGATTTAGAAATTTGTACATGGCTTAATTTATATGAAATATTGTATGAAATTGCATGTAGAAGGCTTTTTAAACTATATGTTTTCTTAATTATGCAGAGAGTGCTCGTTTATATAGGGAGGCAGGTTGGCCGAATGGTTAAGGCGTCAGATTCAAGATCTGATCTCGAGAGAGAATATGGGTTCGATTCCCGTACCTGTCATATTTTTTTTATATATTTATTATGAAAGTCTTGATTTTAAGCTAGTTTATTCACGACGGCTCTACCAGAACAAACGACTGAGCTCCTTTTCGACTAAAATGGACAAAGAGCGGAAGATGTTGATTGTATCGCCGGAATTTGTCCAACGTCTTAAGTCTGGCGATGATGCGGAGAAAAATATATTATCACAGCTTGATGACGAAATGCAAAAAGTTTTAAAGTCCAAATTAACTGATCACGATAAATGGATCCAGTACAATCAGGTTTTACAACGATTCCTTCATTTCACAAACCAGGCGCGGCAGCCAATCAAATGCGTTATCCCATTGTATGTGGTGGTCTTCGTTTCTGCGATCTTGGATTTGATAGTTTTGCACTTTCTAATATTTTGCGGTGTTCCGATAATCTCACTCTCACTAGAGATGGGCGCGTGAGTGAGTTTTCGCTCACGTCACGCACGTTTCACGCTTGCTTTAAACACTCACGTTCACGCACGTTCACGCTTACGTTCACTCACGTTCACGGCGTGACACGCCACTCACGACGTGACACGCAGCTTTTATTGCAAAATTTAAATTCAGATAGAACAGAATGTTCAAATTTAAAACCAATGAGAAAAACCCTAAAGTGAACTAAAAATATGTTTTGATCGTGATATAATTTACGTGATATGCTGCAATCAGAATAGTTGACATAAAAAGAAAAAAATGAAAATTGACTACAATAATTTACGACAAGGGATAAATACTGATTTCTCGCAAATACATCTCTTGCAGCCGTCTTCAAAACTTTTAATACCAAAAGCTGTCATTGGAATTGACGTTTCCCTTATTGGTATGAGTACAGAAGGTATATGTTGCTAGGCAACACTTTTAATTCGTAGGTTTAAAAGTACTTTTACGTACGTTCAGCGTTAAGGCGAGTATACAAAAAAAAAACATTACCTTTATTAGAATAATAAGTTTATCTACACATGTAAAGGGTAAGCGAAACTCGATGCCTCAGCTCTATTATAAGAAAAGGAAAAACGATAGAAAAGATCTGAAGAGAGGTTCCTAAATGGGATTGAGTAAGGTCCATTTTAAGCCATAATTGCATATTTTTCCATATTTGAAAACTGAAGTAATGACGTCATCGAAAATGTTTTTCCCGGAAACCTCTAATCTTTCTGAACACATTTTGTGAAGAAAAAAAATTGTTATCTTTTCCGTTCGAAAATTATTAGCAAATTTGTAAAAAAAAGTATTATCAAAAATTCGCAATTGTCACGATTTAAGAAAGTAGCCTTTGGAAACAAATAGCAAAGTCGTAATTTAAACTGGTTAAACAAATAAACCTTTTTTATCATCGCTGATGTTTAGTTAATATGACCTAAAAACCCAAGAATTTCGAATTCTAAATAATTAACGTGAAACGTGAATCACGCCTTGGAAATTTTCACTCACGTTCACTCACGTTCACGTCACGATTTTCAAATATTAGTCACGTTCACGACGTGACACGCCGTGACACGACGTGACACGACTGTTTTCACGTCACGCGCCCATCCCTAACTCTCACTTCCCTTATGTATTGTCTTCCACACTCGCACGGTACGCTGTATATACAGTTCTTTGAACTCTGATCGTCGTTCTGAGGCTTGGTATGCATCATCATGCCTCTCCTTGTTAACAGGAACTTTGATAGCGGATGGCACGGTGAATTTATAGAACTAACTATCGGTCTTAGGGGTATTCCCTCTTTGTGTATTTTGGGTAGACCGTATAGGGGAGACGGTTTTGCTGTAATGCGCAGTAAGTTTAATTCTTTGAAAGTCTGAGAACTCCTCTCTGTGTTTATACAGCGTCTGGTATATTTTCCAATCTTCGGCCTGTATTCGTATTCCCCCGCGTTGATCAGTTATTTACAGCTGAAATGCTACTTTCTTAATTTCGTGTTTGCAAAACTATTAAACATGTCAAAATCTGCAAAACGTTTCATTGGATTAACTTATTGTAAAGAATGAATATTAAGTTAGAACATTACAAAAGTAATCTTCTTTTACTCTATAGTAGTAAACAAGATTTTTAGTTAAAGAGATTCTTGCAGTTCCTGCTATTTTTTTTAGACACCGACAGTACTCATGGTTTCGTAAGATTATAGACGTGCAGATGCAGTATCATCAAAAGATGGAATAATTGCTAAATTCAAATGGATTTGGTAGCTATTCTAACTTGGGTTGTGTACTAGGAAATAGTGTTGGCACTGCGTTACCTTTTGTTTTCTTTTCCCATCCAATCTGGTTTTTCTCACGGTCTTTTCAAAATGGACCTTATAGAATAGAGAGCAAATTATATTATTTTCTAACTATTAAAAACCAAATTGAATAATTACTTCACAATTCTGATGTATTTATATGTAGATGTCCAACCAACTCTGTTACCCTGTCTTCCCAACACTTGCTGTGGATATGTGCTGGTGGAAAATATTTCATCACATATCATTTTCTATCGTTGTCGCTGCATCCAACAGTAAAACAACCAGTCATTTTATTTAGCAAGAAGTATTGAAGTGATGATTAATAAATATGACGTGTGATATTAATTTTAAAAATCTGGTGTGATACACGCACACAACTTCCTTTTACAGTGATCTTATAATTAGCCTAAAATTTGATTTTAAATTTTTAAGTATTTGTCAAAAATTTTCAAAAATTACAAATTCTACAAAAACGTTACAAAATAGAACGTTAGGTGAAGAGACAAATTTTCTCTAGAATTTTAAGCTGAAATCAAAAGTATAATAATATACCGGGTGTTCTATTTAAAATAGGAGTTAATAAAGAAAATAAAAAAAAACAATGGAAACTTATTTTAGATGTATTGAACTGGAAAATCACCTATCTTACTTCAATACACATTAAAAATGTAATAAAAATGTGAAGTTTGAAAAAAATCGTTAAAGCCATTTTTGAAAAAATCGAAAAAGACTGAAAAATCACAAGAGTAAACATCTACTTCCGGTTATGCAATTTTTTTCAAAAACTTACTGTCGCATCTACATAGTACACAAAACGCCATACCTCTTTTCGTTTTTGAGATATTCTGTTTACAGACACACACACAGACAGACAGACAGACAGAACAATGAAAAAAAATATGTTTTTTGGGTTCAGGGAACTCTAAAACGTGAAGATCTGTTGAAAACTCAATTTCAAATTTTTGGGGTGAATCCAATACTTTTTTTATTGTAAAAGGAAGTAAAAAGTGTAACCTAGGTGAAAACAAAGTAATATATCCGTTAAGCTAATGATTTCAATTGGCTCAGGAAATTAGTGAATGAATTACCCATACTATTATGGAACTTTTACATACAGCTATTATGTTACCTAGTAGAGACCCTGTATATAGTTAGATAAAACTATATACAGGGTTTCTATTACCTAGTTACTCGAAGTGCTATATAATAATAACTAGGTATATTAAGTGAAGCCTTATTTATGCTAGAACAGAAAAGGGAAAAAAAGCGTCTACTTGGATTTTTAGGCCATGATCCCACGTGGAATGAAGTGCCCGAACTTTACTTTGAGTTTTTAGGTGTAGTCAATTTCAATTAAAACAAATGTACAAAACTTAACTATTGTTGATTTAGCAAGAAACTTATATTAGTAAGTATGTTTTTTATTCTACTGCATCGAAAAGCTATAAATTTCGGCACTGTTTAACTGCTGAAAACACCCACTTTTTTTTAATAGTAACTTTTACTTTTCAGCTGTAATAACCATAGCAACAAAAGCTGACGCAGCGTTTCCATTAGTCGAAATCAAAATACACAATATGCCATTTTGTAATATTATCATGACCTCCTCCATTTTTCCCGACCTCCACGATTAAGAATAAGAATAAGAAATAAGAATAAGAAAAAACGCTTCCAAAGGAGTAGAACAAAGAATTATGTAAAGCGGAATTTTAGACTCGCCTTATTTATGTACCTCGCTCGCTGCACTCGCTTGCCCATAAACTGCGGCGCGTCCAAAAAGTACTTAATTTCGTACTTGTAACATAAATAGCTATTTTCTGACTTGAAGTTACGTGGAATCTACCGTTTATTTTTAAACACCCTATACTACATGACAGAAATTACACTTTGTTTGCAGTTACTGTGTATGTTGGCTGTTGGCAATCACGATTGCACTTTGACAACCAATAACAGTTTGTCAAATTGACAAATCTGTTTTGGTTAACAAAAAAAAAATAGTATAAACAGTATGTTTCGTGTACTTTCTACACTTTTGTAGTCTTAATAATGTGCTTCCAAATAATTTTAAAAATTGGTGTATTATAAGATTATTAAGTGCAAATCCATAGCATAAATAACCTCAAAATGCAGACATCAACGCCCAGTTTTTACTTAGATCAGTGCGAGTTGCCTCCAGAACTATGTGCAAAACCGTTGGCATTAGTAGGAATATCAGGACTCGATACTATAAATAATGCAGTCCATAAATCAATATGGGAGACTTTTAGCAGTAATCGTAGAATAGAGCGTTCCCCAGTTTTATTCAGACTTGTAGGAAATGCGCATGAATTTCCAGTAGTAAAACCAAAGCGAAACTCATACGAATGGTACATCCCAAAGGGCATACTCAAGAAAAATTGGATGAACAAACACCTCAATGAAATACCAGCAGTGATATCAGTGTTTTATGACTTGGACTGGAATGATTCGCAGTGGAATGAAAAGATGATCGAGTGTGCATCCAGAGTGCAGTCAATAAGAGCTGCTCTAGAAGGTCGCAGTACTAGGATAGTGGTTGTTTTAATTCAAGACAATCCTCCGTTGCCAACAGGAGAGGATATTTTAGCAACCGAGAGAGCTGTTGCTTTGTGCGCTAGCTGTGAATTAAATGCTAAGTCGTTGTTTGTACTTCCACATGGAGACCATTTGCAGGGTTATGTTGTGCGTTTAGAAAATGCCTTTTATGATCTAGCACAGAACTATTACTACGTGGAAGCACGAAACATTAAATCACATCGAGAACATTTAAATAAAAGTACCCATCAGTATTTGTTTGTCAGGCATCAATTTAAAATGGGATTTTTAAACGAGCTACGACAGGATAATCATACTGCACATAAGTAAGATTTAGTTAGGATTTAATCGTTTCATGAAATCTAATTAATTCATTTAATCTTTTAGACATTATACACACGCATACAACAATTTAATGGAAATTCGTATAGTGGACACGAATGCTATGGAAATTCGTACTATAGCAGGGTTTACTAATTACAAGTTGTGTCGATTGATGTTCAGCCTTGGACTACCCAGAGATGCAATTTCACAGTTCCGTGCTCACACAGAAAGATTTAAAATGCGAATTGGTTTTCAGGAGCTAACTTTTGAACACCATGCATGGATGTCTAAACAGTAGGAATTTTGCATAGCTTGCGACTTGGAAAGTAATTACTTAATTATAGGTTTAGTGTATTTGGTGATATCTTTGATGAGGCAGTTAAACTAGGTCTACCTGCGGTCCAGACGCAGCATCCTGGCGTTTATTATCAGCAAGCCGCACAACATGCGATGCTTAGAAAGAAGACGTGCCATGAGCTCTGTCATGTATGTGTGGAAAAAATGTGTAATTTTGGTTTATAATTGTTACTTTCAGAATGTAACTAACTATCCCAGTCCAGATCCTTTAGAGAATTTTAAACATATGGAGTTTTATGGGCAAAGGCCATGGCGACCTGGTAAATTAAGTGCAGAGCCTCCCGATCCCCAATTGGAGTCGAGAGGAATACAAGCTTTGCAATTTATGGAGAAGCAAATTAATCATTCTGTAAGGTGAAATAATGCGGTTGTTCTATAGGCACTAATCAACATTTTTGTGTAGAATATTATAATATCACTCTTTGGATTTGCTATATCTCAATATAAGACGTACAGGTGCCTCAGGATGCGAAGACATTTGGTGGTCCAAATGGCTGATGAATATTACAACTCCCAGGATTATGGCAAGGCACTTACGTAAGTAATCAGTATGTTTTTCTAATTGCATGCATGGTGCAAGGGACCAACTGTTAATAAACTTTACTGTAAACATAATCCCTAACTGGGCTGTAATTTTTACTGCGCCAATTCATTGTTTCGTTTACAAGCCATCGGAACCATTTTGGACTAAGTTAAAAACAAAAGAACGTAGCAGTGTTATTTCCGTATATTTGTTCGTAAATTTGGTGCCCGTTATTGATGCAGCATCTTAGTGTGAACAATTAATAAAATGATGATAGTTTTCTTTTATGGCTGTAGTAGCTAGTTTGTGAATGTCTGATGTATATCCATATAATTGTTTGGGTTTTCCAAGCACGAGATAATTAGTCCCGCTGCAACCCTTTTTTTGAAGGCAGTTATAATAGTAATAATTTTACCCATTTCCACAATTATTACATAATATTACAAAATACATAAACAATAATAAGGTAATAAATTAATATCTAGTTGTGGAAACCTCAAGGACCCAAATCAGTTAATGCAGAACACAAGCTATTTGTTCATTGGACCCCTACATTTCAGAAAAAAAAAATTTGCATTAATAAAAAGAGCAATACATGCAAGAAAGACAGGAAAATTTATTGTTTCTCTCTTATGTTTTAATAATAAATGTAATGGAGCTAAATTAATTGGGTATTAGAAAACTTCATTAATTTTATTTTTGAATTGTTTTACAAAATACTTTTTTAAGAAAGGAGGAATAGAAGTGTAATCTTTAAATACGTTATAAGAAAATGATCCTTCATAGAGAGCCATTCAGTGAAGAGGTGGCGTTATTCCACCTTTGAATCTTAATTTAAAAAACAGACATTAATTAAAACTATTTTATTGTACTGGGTGGCCAATTAAGAAGGGCACTCGGCCCTATCTCAAAAAGTAATTGTCGTAAAGACTTGGGGTAAAAAAATATATGACTAAAGCGGCCAAGAGAAAATGCTGGAAATTATTTTTAAGTTTCTAGAATGGCCGCCAGGGGGCGTAATCGCATTCTTGAATTTTAAATCCCGGTTTTTGAGAAATATTCTTATATTACAGATAGCTAAAATGAACACCGTTTTAAAGCTGAGATAGATTCGATTCTTTTTTGTTAAATGCTTTTTGCTCTATCTCTTAAGGGAAAGTGGTGGGGGGTGTCCGAACATTTTTGGAAAGAAATGTCAATAACTTCAAAATGGCTGAACGGATTTTGTCAAACTTGGAGTCGTTGAAAAGGGCTTTTCTTAGGCTATCAACGCTGCCTTGAGAGGATTGATTTAGATTGGTTGTCGCCGCTAGAGGGCGTTTTGCGACAACACTACAATGCAACGATATCACTTTTATTGCAACAAAAGATAGCCAAATCAGAGTCTAACACGCTAGTGAAAACCGCATTTCGATATTTCTTTCCTAACCTAAAATATCAGTAAAGGAAATTAAAATTCGAAATAATGTCGCAACTTTGGGAATATTTTCAGTATACCTGCCATTATTAAATCCTAATTATCGTTCTTTTAGCATTCGATTGTAGCACTTGATATACGTACAAAATACATAATATTTTTCAAAATTTTCCATTATAAGTTGAAGTAATAACACTGACACTACTGACAGGTAGCCTACGTATAATGATAAGCGTGCTTTGGTTTCGAAACATAATTTCACAGATAACGTGATAAACAAAAAACAAAGTTATTATGATCATGGCACTAGTGATTTGTGCCTGTAAAAAGAATAAGCGCAGTTTTTCAAAATTTTTAAGAAATTTCCATATCATGTAATACATCATTGCATTCAGAAAGAAATCCGGTAAATATTTACTTTAGCTTGAAACGCTTAAATTGCAACTTTTGGAAGCGGTTTTGCACCAGCCCTATGGTTTACGGCCTGCTGAACTAGAATCTGTTGTCGGAAGAGGGAAAAATGTATATTTTCAACAAGTAAATACCAAACTAAAATGTACCTTAACTAACACAATTGACACTTCCAACGATTTCTATGTTGCCAACTGCCGTTAAAATACCCTAAACAGAGTGGCCCAGCCCCAACGAGTATAAAAGTATAGAGGCCTCTAGTAAATAATTTGGCTAACATGCAGTATCGTAGACTACTTCTGTCTCATGCTCAGAAGCTATTTTAGGTTAGCTGCAGTTTACTGTATTGGAGTTTTCCCTCATTTTATCTATTTATTTCAAATCAATGGGTGCCGCCCCTGGTGTTTTTCGAGCTTTGGTAACATATTCGAGCTACAATCTGCGTTGCGTGCGCACCGAAATAAAATGACGTTTTTATGTCATTTTGTCGGTGATTTTTGTGTTTTTCTGAATTTCTGATGGATTTTTGTAAGTTTTGTATTTAAAAACGCCTTTCCGCCGACTTCTGTGTACTTACTTTTTGTTCTGTATGACCTTTTTCTATAGGGATTTCAAAAAAACCCCGGTTTTAGCGTTTCATGCTAAACTAAACTGTTACCAGAAATCCTCTCTTAAAAGGGCCGAAAAAAATGCACGGTGCCAATTTAAAATTTTGAGGTTAGGTTACATTACTAAAAATTTGCAGAAATGAAATTGGTTTTATTAAGTGCAAATATATGTATTTAAATTACCATGCAAATTAGTTCAGATCGCATCTCAATATCTTAAGTAACAAAACAGTTACGGCATATAAAAGAAATTAGGACATTCTGTTTTTTTTTAAATTTTAAACAAGTGGACCATGACAAGTAAAGTTTGAGAATGGGTTCTTAATGAGCTCTCAAACCTGCACTTTTTGCTAATTTAATCATCTCTCTGTCTCTTCAAATACAAAAGTTACCCATGTTGTTTGTCCTTACGAAATCCAGGCACCCTGTATATAAACGAAAGGCAAAACCCTAACTAATCAAAGCAGAGCCGTAACCACTGGTACTAGGTACTTTGAATTTGGGTCAAGGGTTAAATTTGTTACGTAAGGTAGTGCTAAGAAGGGATTTGTGAAATTCGACCCCTAAGAGGGTGAAAAGGGGTAAAATGTGTTTTCACGAATTCTTCAATACTGCTTAGACCCGATGAGTATTGACCTAGTGTTTACTTCTAAAGATTGTCAATTCAAATGCTTAGGAACGTATTTCAGGATTTTGCCCTAATCAATCCCTAAAGATGCAAATCTGGATTCAGGGTGAATTAAAGAACTTTTCGTATCTCCTATGTTAATTGACAGAAAATTCTCTTTTGGCATATGAATATACAGGGTGATTCATAACTGGTTGAACAAAATGAACAGGCGTATACAGCATCATGATCTGGTTAAAAAATGTGAAATAAAATTTTTGCCGATCGGCTTTTGTTTCCGAGTTATTAGACCTCAAAGTTTCCGGTTATGATTTTAATTTTTAACTTTAATAATACTAGGCCATGATTTAAGTGTCATAAAAAGTTTATTAAATGTCAACCCTGTATTTTTAAAATATTTAGAAAGAGGTTTAAGAGATTTTGAAAATGTTACCTCTAAAGGAGTAAAAAGAGTAAAAATTTAAAAGGGGTAGGGGGTTAAAAATCACTAATTTTTTTTGCTGTAGGTTCATTTTACAATACAATGGGTTAAAAGGGATTTTTTGAAATTCCACCTCTAAGGGGGTGGCAAGGGGTTAACTGTTTTCACGAATTCTTCAATATCTCTTAGACCTTGATGTTTGCTCAGATATGTATCCAATAGAAATGTCTAAACACACATTTCAGGATTTTTCCCTATTCAACCCTTAAAGGTGTGAATCTGCATTTTGGGTGAATTATAGAACCCATTGTATCTCCTGTGTTTGTTGAGTTCGAGTTCTTTTTTAGTATAGGATGTATTTTCAAAATCTTTAGAAAGGGGTTTAAAGGTTTTATAAAATTTCATATCTAAAGCGGTAAAAATGGAAAACTGAAAAGGAGTGGAGAGTTAAGATTTTTTTTTTGCTGTGGGATCATTTCAGGATAAAATGGGCTGAAAGAATATTTAAAAATTCCACCCTTAAGGGTAAACTGTGTTTTCACGAGTTCCTCAATATCTCTTAGACCCGATAAGAGATCGACTTGGTGTTTCAATGCAAATGTCTGAAAACATATTTAGGATTTTGCCCAAATCAATCCCTAAAGGTGCGAATTTGCAGTTGTGGTGAATTATAGAATCTATTGTATCTCCGTTGTTTGTTGAGTTAGAGTTATTTTTTAACATATAGGATGTATTTTTAAAATATTTTAAGTGATTTAAAGGTTTTTAAATTTCATTACTATAATGGTAAAAAAGGGGTAAAAGTACAAATGAAATAGAGGTTCAAGTTATACATTTTCTCACTGAGAGTCCAGTTTAGAATTAAATGGGAGGATTTCCGAAATTCCACCCCGAAATGGTTGAAATGGGTATGCTGCTATAATTTATGAATTCAACATTTAGTGTGTACATAATTTTTAAAATTTTTATTCTCATTATTATATTACCAACCATAGTTTTATCAATCTATACAAGGGGAACCACAATTACGTACACATTTTTAGGCGTTACGTGAAGCATAAAAGAGCGATGCAGATTTTTTTTCAAAAGAATATTATTTCTCTTTTACCTACAATATTGTTTTGCAGCGTTTGTTGGTTTAGCATATGTAGTAATGGAAAAAAGTTGCGTAATTAAGGGAATAACAAAATTAGGCCTCGACATTTTAGATATGATTTTTCATTTTTGAATTATCTTTAAAAACCGAATTTTTAATTTTTTTTTTCTTTTTTTTCTGGCGTTAATATTAAAATTAGATCAAAACTGACAAAACTTTTATCCAGCAACGTATGGACTCATGGACTTAAACATTACATTATCAATTTTCTGAGGTTTCGTTTTCAAGCAAATATCATGAACTTCATTTTTTTAAATACGGCCCCTATTTTCTGATGTCAAATCTTAGAAGCCCTTTTTATTCTGAATTCACCACATTATGGTTTAAGTATGTTTCGAGTCTTGCTTGATCGTCATCAACAAATTTTTGGATGCGGACCTGTGTCCTAAAGCATTTCATAAGTTGTTTCACCATTTGTAATAGAAAGAAAGAAGCCACACTGGATGTTTTTAATACTTAATAATCGCATATGGTATTGGAATTCAAATAATGTACAATAGTAATTAATTGATTTATTGATCTTTTTTTTAAATTTAAACAATAATTAAAATTAGAAATAAAAACATCCAGTGTGGCTCATTACCTTTTTCTTTAATGTGGGCGTTGAAAACAAGGAATAACCCCCAGTTGTTCCTCTCTTTTTATTGTGATGCATTGTGCTGCTACCTACCAATCTGTGGACCAACCACCAGTTTTCCAAGGTGAATAGTGGTGAAAAAGACTTGAAATGTAATTAAACCATAATGTGTGGTACATGGTTAAATTCAGAATAAAAAAGGCTTCTGAAATTTAACATCAGAAAATAAGGGGAGTATTTAAAAAAATTAAGTTGATGATGGTTGCTCGAAGACGAAACGTCAAATAAAATTATTAATGGCGTAATCTTTAAGTTCATGAAAAGTTACTATAAAGAAGTGTTGTGAGTTTAGCTTTAATATCAACTCCAGAAAAAAATAGAATTAAAAATCCGAAAATTTGGTTTTTTAAGATAACTCAAAAACGAAAAATCATATCAAGGTTTTCTAGTCGTCATTTTGTTAGTCCTTTAATTACGCAGCTTTTTTTCCATTTAGCCAAATTTGTATTTTACTATTAACAAGATCCCCAAGATCCTTATCTTGGGCATACTAAATACCTGAAGCAGGAATGAGATTTTTAAAATAGCAAAACTATTTCAAAAAATCAAAAATCTATTTTGGCTGTTAAAGAGTTGATTCCTTTTCTCCAGGGGAAAAATGACTGCAACACTGTTTTCTAAGAGGTTTTTGTCTCTAAAACCATTAATACGCTTTGTTATGCCTCAACTGTTAATAGTTTTTGGCACACTAAAACTTCTGTACAGTAATTTATATAAAGCAGTTACCTCGACTATCAAATTGTGAATTGTGTTAATTTTACCCAAATTATTTTTTTGCAGGCTGTTCACTCACATGCTTTGGGATTACCGGACAGAGCGTTGGTGGCATCTCCTGACAGACATTTTATGCAAAGCCTTAAGATGTGCGTTTTTAACAGCCAGTGTGCAAGACTATGTGATGCTTTCTTTAGAATTGATGGGAACTCCAACGACAGTATCAATGGAATACAAAAAGCAAATTTATCAGAATTTAAGTAAAATTCTCAAGGTGAAGCAATTACCGATAGGAAGTATCTCCAATCACGTTTTGATTTTTAGAAACAAATTCCAGACCCAGAGCCGAATATACCATCGTTAGCTGTACAAAATGCATTGGGACTGTGGAGACCCGCCTACGCTGCTGATCCTCTTCGTTTGTCCCTAGATATGGGTAACATTATATCTTGTATTGATGGCAAAGCTCGTTTTATGCAGAATAAGTATCAGGGAGACCAACTTGTTGCCGTAGAACTTTTTATTAGGTTAGTTTTGTTTTTTAAACTGCATCAATTGTTAACTTATGTTTGGTATTACAGAAGCACCTGTCCATTTTCTTTAAAGTTCACCAAGGTGTCGATTACGATAAATACCCCAGGTTATAGTTCCGAGTTTGCTGTTAATAATTTACAACAGAATGATCAGAATTTATTTAATTGTAATGAAGTAAAGAGGTTTCTTATTGAGTTTATGCCAGATCCTAATGATATAGGAAAGGAAATTCAGGTAAGAAATTTGATATCCATGTTTTGTGAAGAGATACAAAGGACTCAAAGGGCTATCTAAAAGTAACAATTTAAAAATAGTATTTTCTATGAATGAGATGCTAATATTATGCAGTATGCATGTATAATATCAGCATAATAACTGATAATTAAAACATAGTATCTAGTAGGCATGTTCCGAATATACAAAAATTCGTATTCGCGAATACAGAATACAAATACTCTTATGAATATTCGCGAATACCAATACGAATACGATTACATGACATTGAGTGAATAATATCAACATCAACATTGTTTTAATACGCGCTGCAAATTTTTGAAATAGTATAGAAAATAGTTTTGTTTTTTATTTAATGTATGAATACCTGTTTTATATTTTTATTAAAATTCTTATATATATTGCTATAATTTTAATGTCAAATACTCGTCTAATATTCGTGTTAATTTTGGCGAATACAATTACGAATACAAGTATTGAAAATATAGCGAATACTCGCGAATACGAATACGAGTATTCGGAACACCCCTAGTATCTAGTGATGTTCTTGACTACATAGTAACTTGCAAGGAAACTATCTTATACTGATCAAAATAATTTATATTGAATGAAAGTAATTAATGACTTTTATGGACAAAGGTGTCCTGTAATGACAAATAGTTATTTATGCATCAAGGGAAGTAATAACTATTAACATATCTAGGAATAGTATGAGTAGAGAGCAGATTTTTAAGCATTAAGCTTATCCTGAATATTAAAAGCAGGAAAATTATTTCTAAAAATGTTTACGAATTGCAGGAAATTGAAGTATTTGACACTAACTTTTTAAAGCTTTTTTTGCTTTTTAATGCTTATTTCGAATTCTTGTACTTATTAGTACTTATTTTTCAGTTTTCAGTTTGCATTCATTTTCTGCCTAATTCATTTCATAATCGAATATTTCAATCTGGTTTGTTCGCAAGCATATTTTTTGCTTGCATGCAGTTTGGCCCCGGTATGGCGACGAGCTTAAAAACACAGTCAGTGCAGTGGTTTTTCTGGGAATTCCTAAAAAACTCAGGTATTCCCTTGCATTATTTTAGTTAACACAAACACGCAGAAAACTCGCTTATTCCTTGTTTTTTAATATTTTAATTCAAAATACAAACAAGAGCAATACGGCCGATCTGGGGATAGTTATATACCTATTATCCTTGTGTAAGAAGCCATAATTAATTAAAATATGAAAACAATAAATTGTTTTGCAAAGCTTGTATTAAGACGTAAGAGTTTATAAAGTTCCTTAAAATTATTTAGGTACTAAAATTTTAGATTCAGTGTGACAAAAAATATGTCATTCCACTTTGCATCAAGAACAATTAAAGAAGTATAAAAATTAGCCAAAACAACAAACAATTATGACTTCATTTGCATCTACTTCAGGTACATTTAAAATTTGTGTATCAATTGTGTTTGCATTTGATTTTTTTAGTGTCACAGTACATACTTTTTCTCATATTATTGTTATTAGTTAAGTAGGTGCAATGAATAATAGTATATTATTATATGAGCGATTATGACAGCCATTATTCACGAAGATGACATTTGCGCCACAAGCCGAAGGCGCGTGGCGTGAGTCATCTAAGTGAATAATGGCCATAATCGCGAATATAATACGATATTTTATCTACTCCTATGCAATAGGAGACTTGTGTTCATATTTCCTAATGTTGACATTTGTGACAGCTAGATTTTATCTACTCCTACTGTACAATGACCATTAATTATGATTCATAATTCACAGTTTGCAGCCAATCATAAAATTCTATTTTCATTATTCAATAGTTTGCAAGTTGCAACCAATCAGAAAGTTCTATTTTCATTATTCAATAGGTTGTAGCCAATTACAGAATTCATTCTTATTATTCAATGACTTTTGAAGTTAACAGCTGTCACAAATGTCAACATTCGGAAATATGAACACAAGTCTCCTATTGCATAGGAGTAGATAAAATATCGTATTATATTCGCGATTATGGCCATTATTCACTTAGATGACTCACGCCACGCGCCTTCGGCTTGTGGCGCAAATGTCATCTTCGTGAATAATGGCTGTCATAATCGCTCATATAATAATATACTATTGTTTTCATTTATGACGTTTTTTATGATAAGCTATTTTGAAAAGAGTTGATGCTTTTTTTTGTCTAAATTAACGCTTTGTTAAACATTTTTGGGGCTTTTTTAAGCACCTTTTTTTTTATTTTTCTGCTTATAATTTCGCTCTCTACATTATAACTGCCGCAGATGTTGTCTTGAAATCCAAACTTGTAGGGCGAGGATTTTAAGACATCTAAGGCTGTTATGATTCATAACATCCGTAATTTGTTCAATAGTCTACCAGTTGCAGTATGGTAATGGTTGCCATGTACGCTAAAAGACTATTACCGTACAGATACAGTTATGACTTAGTTACCAGCCTACTTTTGTATACCGGGTGAATATTCCGAAACTGAACATAGGCAATTAACATGGGAAAAAGGTTTTTCGCAGATTGCTGCTCCCCATTTTAACTTAGAGAGTTTATAATGACACCAATCGAAAGAAATTTTTTTTTCTCATCTAATGATATGCGAATTAATTAATTTTCAGTTGTATTTCTCATTATTTTATCAAAAATTCGCAATAAATTCAATTCGGAAAATCATGTTGAGCCATGACTCGTAAGACAATAAACAGATTCAAACGTCATTCAAGTGACAGATTCATTATGCCATTGGTGACTATAATTTTAAGATTTCCAATTTTCTTTATTGAAATCAATTGGAGGGCCCCCCTGGAGAGGGGCGGAGCCCCGAGGGACCCCTTGGAGAAGGGCGGAGCCCCGAGGGCCCCCTTGGAGAGGAGCGGAGATTCGAGGGCCCCCTTGGTAAGGAACGAAGCCCGGGGGCCCCTTGAAGAGGGGTGGAGCCCCGAGGGCTCCCATGGAAAGGGGCGGAGCTCCGAGGGTTCCCTTCTTTGGTCAGGTGGACGGCAGAGGGAGGCAGGGGCGGAGTGTGTAACAGAACGGAGTGGCCCAACGTAATAAGCCTAAAAATGGTGGTAAATTGACTAGGATAGACCGCGCAACCCCGTTTATTTTCGATAAAATAATAAAGAAATACAACTGAAAATTTAACTAATTCGCATATCATTGGATGAGAAAAAAAAATCTTCTTTCGATTGGTGTCATTATAAACCCTCTAAGTTTAAATGGGGAGCAGCAATCTGTGAAAAACCTTTTTCCCATGTTAATTGTCTATGTTCGGTTTTGGAATATTCACCCGGTATGTAAACAAAGGCTTAATATTTTGAAACCGATAAATAGCATTTACCAGCTGAGAACAAATTTACAGTTCGAGTATAGCAATTACTGAGCATATAATATGAATATTATAGCTATACAGGAAACATACCTGAGTGGAGTGATATAAACAAATTCTGTAATTATATATATATATATTACATCACTACGGGCCTTTTAGGCCCATGGCTTAGTCTTATTACATTTCATTTTACATTCCACCATACACACTTTACATTTTTCAATTTTACATTTTACCTTTCACAATTCACATTTCACATCTTTAGTTTTAAATTATAGTAGGGAGGCCAAGTGAATTAAAAATTATTTTCGTGGGACTGAGTAGGTTTATACCGACAAGTGATACCATCGTAATTAGCGGTGTTTCCTCAGTGGAAAAACTCCTGTTGTCGCTTTCTTAGCCTGTGGAATGAGGAGCTATGACGTCACAAAGGTGGTAAAATGGTAGGTTTCAACAGTTTTTTGCAAATATCTCGTTACCTGTGAAGTTTACTGTGAACTTTACCTTATACAAAATTAATCTATATTTAATTTACAATAAAAATGGTCTTATGCATTTTTGCAGTCCAGTAAAGAATTACGGAGATATGGAGGGGGGAAAAATTAAACTTTTTCTGTTTGGTAAAAATTCAACAATTACGCCTATGAACTCGTAATATTCGCTCCAAGTGTATTATATAAAGAGTTCAAGGAAGTGGGGAGGCAAAATGGTTATGGTGAAGCACCCAGCACCAAAGACGACATACTCGCACATTTGCGCAGATCATCCACTACTACACATGTTGAAGTGAAAGTGGAAGATGGAATTAATGACACTCTTGAACAAGCAAAATTTCTAACTAATACTAAAGATAAGATGCAACTGATTGCTCTAATCACTGTACACAACAGCAAGCTGGCTGCAAAGTGATTCAGGCAGAAGGTGGTGCTGACATCAAGATCGTTTTTACAGCAATTGATGAATCAAAGAAGAAAACAGAAGCTATCGTAATTGGCAATGACACCGATTTATTGGTCTTGTTGGTTGTTCATACTCCAGCCAACAAACAGTTGCAGATGGTTGCACCGAAGAAAGGTAACCAAGAAGAAAAAATTTACTGCACTGGTGCATACAGCTTGGTATCGGGAAAATGAAAGATGTTCTCTTGACAGCTTACACTTTCGCCGGATGTGATACCGTTTCTTCAATTTATAGAAAGGGAAAAAAACGCCTTCTGAAAAAGTGCAAAGTGACAAGGAGCTTTACACAAAGCTGTTGACTTTTAACAACCCAAATGCAGACCCAGATGCTTTAGCTGATGCTGCAACCATTTTTTCCTTTCGATATTTGCATCAACAAATGCAGATAATTTGGCTACTCTGCGCCTTCAATGTTACTTGCAGACCATCGCAAAGGAGCCTGTACACACAAATTTGAGGTTGGCTGTACTTTCCCCCACTTCAGCAGCTGGACAACAACACTCTTATAGAGTTTACCATCAAGTGCAGCAATGGCTCAATGTCAATAAAGATTCACTAAAATGGGGTTGGAAAAGGATTGGTGGTTATTTGCGTCCAGTTGCAACCACAAAGGCAGCTGATCCTGAAAAATTGCTCTCCCTCATTGTTTGCACTTGTAATACAGGGTCAGAAACTGTGAGCGTCGTCAGAGTGGGTAGAAATGGTCAAATATGTGCAAGAATTGCTTCGAACACAGGTTCACCAACAGAGATGCACTAATTATTGACGACGACATCGATGAAGATAATCTTCAACATGAAAAAGAGCTTAACGATTTTTAGGTTACTGATTGCTGTAATTTATTATTATGTATGTAACTACCATGTACGTTGTACATATCACTTTCCATTGAAGAACATTGAATTTACTGAAAAGCATGTATTGTGAAGAAAAAAGCTTATTAGATAAAGTTTGTAGTCAACCTTGTTTCAATGCTATCCACATGATTTTATATTTTTAGAAAAATATGATAAGAGATGAAGGTAATTTAAGTAGCTTAATTATAAAAGCTCAAATGGGAAAGAGGAAAAGATATGATGAATTATCTAAAAGGAAAATAGGCAAAATGAAGATAAAAACGACAAAGGAGGGGAGCAATGTAGATATATTGTCAGATTCATACACATAGGCGTACATACGTACATACACACATACAAATGTTCCTATGTTAATGATGCGTTACTAAGTAATTTTTCTAACGAATCATACTCATTTTCAAGTGATTTGGATGAATCTCAAGCTAACTAGAAAATAATGACATCATTGCCCCCTCAATATCTCCGTAACCCTTGTCTAGAAGTCAAAAATGCATGAGACCATTTTTATTGTAAATTAAATATAGATTAATTTTATATAAGATAAAGTTTGCGCTAAACCTCACAGTTAACGAGATATTCACGAAAAACTGTTGAAACCTACCATTTTACTACCTTTCTAGCTTTCTACCCCCCTCCCGCCTAAACCCAACGCGCAATGTTGTGCAACTTTTTACCACTTCTTAAGAGGAGGGTACTAAACAGTTTGCTGCTGGGTAGAACTTTCTTTTTGGATGTTTGGGTTAAACCCTGGTTTTCTGTACTAAAACCTGGAACCAAGAATGGCCATCTTTGTGACGTCATAGCTCCTCACTCCACAGGCTGAGAAAGCGACAACATGATTTTTCATATTCAGGAAACACCACCGAATAAGAAGATACCACTTGTCGGTATAAACCTACTCAGTCCCACGAAAATCGTTATTTGACGAGTTAATTTAGTTTGGCCTCTCTACTATTAGACATTTTACGTTTGAACGTGATATTTGACATTTTACATTTGACCTTTCACATTTGACATTTTACATTTGACCTTTCACATTTGACATTTTACGTTTGACATTTGACGTTTTGCATTTCACCATTCGCATTTGACATTTGGCATTTTAGCTTTCATATTTCGCTTTTCACATTTCACATTTTACGTTTTACATTTCGTTAACTTTACTGACCACTCTTCTCCATCTGACTCTGTCTCTTTCACTGTTTTTCCAATCTTCCAATCCTGCACTTTTCACATCCGCTACCACAGCATTTTTTCCACCGGTCCCTTCTTCCAGCATCCTCTTGGCATGTCTGTTTTCCGGCATGCGGCTGATGTGCCCTAGCCATCTTACCCTCTGGGCTCTTATGAACGCCGTTATGGATGGGTCACCATAAATTTCCTGTACCTCTTGATTCGTTCTTCGTCTCCACTCGCCGTACTCTGTTTTCACTCCTCCCAGTATTTTTCTTAAGTCTCCTCTCCCATACTTCCAGTTTCCAGTGGAAACTGGAATTCTGTAATTACTATTATTATTTACTAATGAAAGCCAATCTAGAAGGTATGACATAGTTTTTTAGTAAGATAGAAATACAGAAGATAGTAAACAAGTTCAGCCCAACGTCATATATATTGCTACATGGCAATACAAGGAAAATAGGAAAAAATAACATTAATAAATATACATGCTCCTGCGGAAGAAAACGAGGATGATACCAGTATTATGAGAGTTTATAAACCCTGTACGATAGTGTACCAAGACAGCATGTAAATAGTAGTTTGTACAACGAGAGTGGATATGATGTCCATATCGCACGAGGATAAAGTTTGAGCACGACGCCGTAGGCGGAATGCTCAATTATCCGAGGGCGATATGGACATTCCACTCGAGTTGTACAGTGTATTTTTTTCTACGACCTATCAATGGAAAAGAATGGAAAATTAAAAGAAAATTTATTCAACGCTAATTAATAAGATATCTTACAACAAAATCACGTTTGCCACAAACAGGGCACAGCAGGGCGTGCCCATTGCAAAACAAACAATTAATGAAAGTTGCCTAGGTAATCACGACTAACGTGGTTTGTGATTGGTGTATTTCATATCCACCCTTGTGTGGATATGAAATCATATACGTTCAGTTAACTACAATTGCCTACATATCCATTCTGTAGATTGTGAAGAAAACAGAATATATACATGCGGGAGTAGAAAAAATTATAATCGGGGATGCAAATGCCAAAGTGAGAAAAGAAAAGATATACAAAACTGAGACTAATTAATTTTGCAGCAGAAATGAGTACGCATTTTAAAACAAAAGCATATACATAAAGGGATGTAGATTTTACCAGGTAGAACGGTCCAAACCAAATTGACCATCTCTTAACAAATGTAAGCGCATACGGAGGTCCAGATGCCAACTCTAATCACCTTTTCGTGATTAGTAAATTTAAGTTAAATACAGAAAAAACTACAATGTAAAGAGAGACAATAAAATACAGGGGTCTATTGTCTCAATGTGTCCCAGCCATATTATCTGTTGTGCAGATACATACTGTGTTTGTTTTCTGAATGATGTAATTTTTTTAATAAAATATATAATCGCGCTGGTGGCGTAGTGGTAAGAGTGTCAGAGTAGTAATCACAGCGATCAGTGGTCCTTCTCAGGACTAACCAAGAGTTCATTCACCTGAGGACGGGAGTAGATCAAAAACTCCCGAAACATTGTGTGATAAACACTCGAGACAGTGAACAAAGTCCGATAAAGCATATCATACATGCTGTGTTATTAGTTTTTGTCCATAGAGCTGCTTTAAGTTGTTTTTTTCTCTGTCACAACTTTGCCATGTTTTGTCCTCCAAATATTCTTCTCAGAATTTATTCCTCCCATTTTTCAAAATTTTCTTTTTTGCTGTATTTGTTTCACAGCCGTATGTCACTTTAGGTCTTCTTACTGTTTTGAACACTTTTATTTTGATATTTCTTGATACATTTGTAGATTTTAGAATCTCACTTATCATCTTTCAGTAGTCTGTTTCAAATTTCCTTACTGTTATCTTCATTTTCTACGATTAAAATGCTTAAATAAATATAACTGAACTTTCGTTGTTTTTAAGCTGTTTTTAATTTAATTTCTGGTTTTTCTAATGTCTCTTCTGTTCTTTATTTCCAATTATCATGAACTTGCTTTATCTTGTCTTGCCTTTTGTGCTGCTGCTTGATTTTTTGTTATTTTTACACATTCCATTTATAATGATGCCAAGAATCGTATGTCGGCAGCATATGCTAAACACTGGTGACTTTGTCGGGTTATTTTACCTGAATTTTTATGTTAATTCCACTCTTGTTTACTCAAGAATCAGATTAAACAGGGTTGTAGAAAGCAAATCGTCCTGCTTGTAGCCTTTTTTTGATGCTGAAGGGTTCTGACAAAATACCGTTTGGTTGATCTATATTTTTGAAACCCGTTTTGGTATTCTCCAACTACCTTTTCTGAGATTTCATGTAATTTATTTTTAATTATCGTTGCCAGAATTTATACACGCAATCTAAAAGTGCGATGCGTCTATAGTTGCCGCATTAGGCCTTTTCTCCTTTTTTATGTATTGCAATCAGTATTCCTGCTCTCCCCCCTTCTCGTATTTTTTCTGTTGCCACACATCTTTCATTTGTTCTTGTAACTCTTCTGTGTCGTACTTTATAAACTCCGCCACTATCCCCTTTCTTCCTTGATACTTTGTTTTTTAAGATTGTTATTATTTTTCTCATTTCTTCTTCAGTACTATTTCGTACTTCTTCATGTAAGATCTTGTCAAAATATTCTTTCTATCGTTATGTCATCTCTGATTTTTCTTCTATTAAATTTCCTTTTTTAACCTTGCAAAATAAAGCTCTCTGCTGACAACCTTTGCATGTATTTTGATTCCTTAATAGAAGTTTCTTATGTATTTATCTTGTATATTTTGTATTCCTCTCTTTTATTTTTATTTATTTGAAAAGCGCTTTCTGTTCTAATATAGGTTTTGCAAGGCTTTTTACTTCTCAGTATTTTTCTCCATCTTCTCCAGATCCAGATTGTAGCATTTTGCCTCTGGCTTTCTCTTTCTTTTCATGCTGTTTGGCATTTTCAATTCAACCAGCATTCTCTTTGTTTTCTTACAACTTCGTGTGCAGTAATTTCTAAGATTTTTTCAAAGTTCTTCCATTTTTTTTCTGTGGTACCTTCCGTTTTCTTTCTTAACATTTCTCATACATTTTCTGATGGTATTTTATTCTTGTAGCACTCTTATAAAAGAAAAATTATTGATAGTGGTAAAATAGTAACAAATAGCAAATAAGATATGCGTTCCAAGAGTATAACTAGTATTAACAGAATATTACACAAAGTGGTGCCTTGTAATAGATAATGTATAATTGATAATAACAAAGCAGTAGCTCATATGTCAGCATTAGAACTAATGGCATAATGGCAGAACACTATTTTGTAATAATGAGACCATAATACATACTGACAAGGCACTGTCTGGTAGTGATGAATATAATTTATTTCGATGATATAATGATTTTTAGAATAAACAATAATGTATAATATCAATATAATAACTTATATAGACAAAATGCTATTTTGTAATGATGATATATAAAGTGACACATGACTAGAATGAATCATAATGACAAAGCACTTTCAAAATAACAAAAATTATTGATAGCAGTGTAATAGTAACTCATATCTAGGGTTCGGAAAGATTTAATGGTAACACAAAAAATTCACAAAACAGCAATGGTTGTCCAAACCAAAATGTGAGTTTAAACGTGTAAAACATATATGTGAGCCTACAATAATTTTATAAAATCTCGATATCCCTCGAGAATTTGCATAAACATTTGCACCTGTGCAGTTGACCAGTGCGAGTGGCGCATAACTGTCATTGTGTAGTACTTGTTATACTTGATTCGCTGCACCACATGTAGTTATGCCGTCTTTTTAAACTAAGATAATAATCAGAGGCGTGCGAGTGGAGTTTTATTATCTTTAGGGCTCTCATAAAAATAAATATAAATTACTGTTACGTTTTTACGTTAGGGCTATTTAAAAATTATACGACGCTTCTTGCATTAACATTTATTTACAACTATTAATTATTTATACACGAATTAACAAGGCAGAACACAAATTACTTAAACTAACCAACTACAGGCACTATTTCTAACAACGATACATTTATTTATTTATATGCGCTGGATTAAACATCAATTATTTATTTGGCTATTTATGACTTAAACACTAACGATTTATATGGTTATTTATCTGTTATTTATTTTACTAGGTTTATCTACACACAGTTCATTTATATGGGAGCTCTACGCGCTTCGCTGCCGAATTCGGACTGATGAGAACTGAACTGTTATTTTCGCCGCGCGTATTTATATGACCAAATAATTTCCGTCTAGAACATTCCAGATATTGCTCGTACATTCCGGCATTCACATGTGTTGCCCTCGAGCGTGTTCCCGAAAGCGTGAGTCACCCGTTGCATCTGGTTGCAAGGTCGCTTCTCGAGTATTCGACCGTTGTGACTCACATATATCCGCAGCGGCCCAGCTGTTCCAAGTAGTTCTGGAACGCTTGGAGCTGAATCATATGTCCGGGGCAATGACCCGGCTGTAGAATCGTTACATTACAATACAGTGAGAGAAGAATAATTATTCAGTTACTTATGCTTTATTAACTATTGCACGCAGGCACTTTGGAGTTATTTTTTAAAAATCACTACATTGTAGATATAAAGCAGTAACGCATACGTAGTTATTACAATCACTCTAGAAATTGAAAATCAAAGGACAGTTGATATTAGTGACGACAATCTTTGCCCAATTTTGATCTTTCCAAAATATTACGTGTATGCCACTGAGTGAAAGGTTTTAGCATTGATTTATTTGCTTGAAAAAGCTTATCATTAAATCTTTCCAGACGTTACTCATATCAAATAAGATTTGCACAATTTCAAGATTATAACTAGTATTTATAAAATAATAGACAAAGTGCTGTCTTGTAATTGCATATACAGTTTATTCTAATGAGGCAGCACCTCATATGTCAAAAATACAACTAATAATGACAAGATACTATCTTGTATTAATGAATTAGTAACTCATTTTGAGAGGATAGTAACTCATACTGACAAAACACTGCCCTATTTAGATGAAATAGTAATTTCAGTTGTAATATAACAAGTGGAATGATTATTATAGATTTTTTTCGGAGTTAAAACCGAAACCTAAATTTAACGAGTGTGTAGCACCAGTTAAATTTGCTGTTCCAGTTTTAGCGAGTTAAAAATCGTCGATCATTAATCATTGCACGAATTATATTTGGAAAGAGAATATATTGAATATATACCGGGTGGCCATAAACATCTGAGATCCCGGTAGCCATGGAATTAGCTACTTATAAATGTTGGTTAGCATTATACATATTTCAATTATAATAAGTATTGGTATGACATGTAATAAAATGCAATAAGAGGAGGGGAATGTGCTCCGGATTCTACAGTTTAGCCTACGACTCGATTATAAAAATCTCCTGTTCTAACTCCATTACTTATTGCAATTTTTAATAATTTTTGACAGATAGGAATTTTAGTTGTGACGACATTAATGACATTTAGTTTAGTTGGATTCATCACTTTAATAAAGCGGTGTTGATTCCAAAGATAATGTGATATCAGATATTTATGGCCACCCGGTATATCAAATATATTTTTTTTCTTAGGTTAGCACTGTTAATGTTGGTTACCCTGCTGTTACCTTGTGTCAGTTTGTGTCAAAACTGACGCACAACCAAACCTGCTAACCTCGAATTTGACATAGACTTAAAATTGAGAGCAGGGTAACCAACATTAACAGTGCCAACCTAAGAAAAAATCACAACCATTTATGATCACCCAATTACTATCGTTGTGATAATGTGTAACTAGGCATTTGCATGCACCTCATTGGTTGAAATAGCGTCACGTGATACATGAATTATATTCTCTATGAAATAAACAATAATGTATAACATAAGAACTTTTATAACTGAAATGCTATTTTGTAATGATGGCTCAAGGAGATCATAATGACAAAGCACTTTAATGATAACAAACAAAAATCTGAAAAGGGCTTTACTTATTTATTTATTTATTAATGATTAATAGCACAATGCTAACAATTTTACAAATAATTTTGTATGTTAACAACTAATAATTACTTATAAAGCATTCAAATAATTCAAACAATAACATGTGACTATAATTTAATAGTATCTTCACAGTATAAAGTACATCTTCTCTTAAAAATCGGGATTGTGTTTGAATTCTTCACACTACAAAGCAAACTATTATATTGAATAAATCCATTGTGGAAAAGGTCATTCTGGCTGTAAGTAGTGGTAACTGTTGAAACAAAAAAGTCTTCTCTGGCTCGAGTTGGGTAGTTATTTACATCTGTTATGTATCTAGTGTTTTTCAACAAATGTTCAGGTAGCAAACTGTGTTTTATTTTGTATATAAGAGTCATTGTGAGAAATAGTATTTGCTTAACACTCAATAATCCTGTTTTTAATATTTTTTCAATACTTATATAACGATTACACCCTATGATACAAAGCAGGACTTGATTCTGTTTTTTTTTAAGTATACTTTTCTCTGTCATGTTCAACAAAAACATAGATGAACAGTAGTTAAAATGCGGTAAAATAATTGATTTGTAGATTATTCGTTTTGACCAATCACTAAAATATGTACTCATTCTTTTCAGTAGATTTATTTTCTTTGCAATTGTATTAGTTATATATTCTGCATGTTTAGAAAATGTTAAATGTTCATCCACTTGCACTGTTCAAATTGTTCAATCCTTTGGTTATTTATAAAAAATATTCCTGTGTGGTTCTCAGTTGGTATAGCATTAAATTTACTCTTAATTATCATAAATTTAGTTTTTTCCGTGTTTTACTCAGAACTTCTCTTGTAAGTGGACGTTGTGATACTAAACAATTTTTAAAAATCAAAGGAAAATAAGGGTAAAAATATCTTCACGTTCGCAATAATACAGAAACAATAAAATAAAACACTTGGTAATGTGAATTAAATCAATTTCAAATAAAAAACATTACCGGCCATGGGATTCGAACTACAGTGCCTGCAAACACGAATTTAAATTCTGTTGTCTCATCCATGGGCTCGTTGAGGACCTCTCGCGGCTTTGTGATTCGCGTCTGTATTTAACAGAACAGACTTATTGTTGAAACTTTTTGACTCTTATGACATTACCCTATATCTGTTGTGTCCCATTTTCATCAAGTGTAAAGCCTGATCTATGTGCAAATTATTACTGGTATCCATTTCTCAGTTAACGCAAAAATAAACAAAATTTTGTTTTTGTAAGGTGCACACCCTATATATATTTATATCTGTCCAAAATTTTCTTGGTTTCATGCTAGGTAGACATATAATGTGCATGCAAAATACGTCTTCTTCCAACAAATAGTTTTTGAGTTATACCGCCAACAGACTTGTTCGATTGATCCGCTGTATGACGCTCATAGGAGATTTATGATCTTTGCCGACACGTGTTCTTTCTCCAACACTGACCATAATGCCGGCCAATGGATGCAGTCGAAGGCGGATTTGAAATCGATAAAGACGGCAATTGTTCTTATTCCGCACTGAATCCTCTCTTCCATCAATTGGCGGAGGGCGAATATTTGATGCAGCCACGATTTGGTCTGAATCCTGCTTGCTCTTCTCGACTCGTTTTCTCTTGATGCTTTTGTAGTCTTGCTTGAATGATCTTCATAAACACTTTTGCGACAATCGAAAGCAGACTGATGCCGCAGTAATTCTTGCATTCCCTATTATCGCCTTTGTTCAAAATCGGAACGACGATCGCTTTCTTCCACGTCGACAGGATTTGTTCCGAACACCAAATTTGAAGTAGGAGCTGGTGAAGCCATTGTAACAAAACGTCTTCTTCGGCTTTGATCATCTCAGCCGTAACTTGATCAATGCCCGGCACTTTCCCATTCTTCTGTGATATTATGGCTGTCTTGATTTCGGTAGTCGTTGGATCGCCGTAGGGAAATGGGTTCTCCAGTTCGTCAATGATCGGCGGTTCTGCCGCCGGTCCCTGTATGTATGTCCAAAAACGTTTCATTCTGAAGAAATTCATCTTCAATGGCAATCTCTTTATAACATCAGCTTTTTGGAATGTATTTGTAAATGCGTCTTCGGCCAATCATTAAATTTAAACATAACGTTTTTCCCTGCTACTTCATTTTTATCTTTGCCCAAATCAGTTCAATCGGATTTAATTCCGGATAATAAGTCAGAAGATGTAATATGATGATTGTATACAGTTGAAGTTTATATAGCTGTGGCGAAAATGTTATGCCTTTTGATATAACCATTCAATCATTTTACTTTTTCTACTATTGCTACCTGCATGAATCATGATTAATCGTTGATCCTTCACAATATTTGCAAGCAACCCTCCGTTGCTATTGTGGCTGCAACTTCATGATTTTGTATGCCCACTATGAATGTAGCTTTCATCCAAAAAGACAATCGACCTATTTTCACTTCGGTAATATTTGACACTTTGGAGGCATTTTATTATTTTTGCAGGAATATCGTTTTTCTCCAATTTTTTTGTTTTGCGTTTTCTTCCATCTAAAGTCAATTTTTTTAACAATTTTTTTCAATGAAATTACTACATTACTACAAATTATTATTTCAATTATCATGGAATTTTTAACTAGCGATTTCATTTAGATGGCCCTTATCTACCTCAGCAATATTAATGTATTAATGTTGATTTTCATTTTTATAGATTGGTGCCATTAATTTATATTTAGGTAATCCAAATGAATGTTGTATTGATTTGAAGTTCAATGGAGTTGGTAATGAGACAGATAAGCTATGTCAAGATTTACTTCATTTTAGAAGAAGTACGAAGAGCATATACGATTTTGATAACATGAAACCATTACCCGTAGCGCTCATAGCTCCTCGGCATTCGAAACTTACCGTCAGGCTTGATCATTTCCAACCAGCCCTCTTAGGGGAGTGGTATGAAATAGATATAGCTATTATTAACGATGAACAACATACTGTAGAAAACCTGCAATTAGATATTACGTTAACTGAAGATTGCAACGATCAAAGTAGTAAGTATTTTGCAAATGTTTCAAGTTGTATACTCATGAGCTTCATATATTTTAAGCTGAATTTTGTTCAAACGATTCTGGGAAGCCAGAAAATTTACCTCTGCAACTGCAACTACACAATTTAAACACCTCCGCTCACATTTCAAGAAAGATCTACATGCGATGCCACAAGACAGGCCCACGAAATGTAACTGCCAAGATCACATATTTATTGAAGAGTGACAAACCTGTTGCCAGCATTAAAGAAGAATTAATTCACATTCCTGTA
The DNA here is from genome assembly GCA_940337035.1 of Agriotes lineatus. Taxonomy (NCBI): domain Eukaryota; kingdom Metazoa; phylum Arthropoda; class Insecta; order Coleoptera; family Elateridae; genus Agriotes; species Agriotes lineatus. The sequence goes on along the minus strand of CALNHX010002259.1, from coordinate 5,224 downwards.
GTTAAACCTTTCGACATTGCAACCAAATTTCTGACTCTCAGATTTGGGGAAATTTCAAAGTTCTATGTGGGGGAGCCTTTTATATTGATGCCAGTTATCAGCTGCCTGTCACCTTGGCCTGTTAAGATTGATAATACAACTCTGGAGTTTGTAAGTAAAATTTGTGTGTATAAGCAACTTTGACTATTAATTGACTTTTAGTCACCAGCAGTTAAGGCTGTTGATGACAATGTTAAAAGTCAGATTGCCGGTTTGACGCTGCGTGATGGAGATAGTGGTGCAGATATATATGTAGCCGAAGTGTTTAAACAGACAGATAGTCTAATAACTATTGGCCAGTATACTGTGAAGTGGAAGAGGTATTTTTTAATTTTCGTTGTGAAGACATATTGTAAAAGTTAACTTTCAGGGAAAATGGTAAAACAGCTGTAAGTCAGATGACAATTACAGGATTGACTGCTGACTGGATTCCATTAGATATAGAGCTACCTTTACCATCATATGGATTAGTCAGAACACCCTTACTTGTAAGCTACAAATTCTCCAATAGATCACAACAGTTAATCCAATTAGAAATGAACATGGAGCCTAGTGAAGCGTTTATGTTCGCTGGCTATAAACAGGTAAAATTAGCGGTGGATTATTATTTTTATTCTACTAATAACCATTTAAATTTATAGTTGCAACTCTCAATTCTGCCAGAAAGCACAAAGTCCTTGCAATACAATTTATATCCGTTGGTTGCGGGTAGTGTCATGTTACCAAAACTTACACTGACTATCCCAGAAGGCAGCACAGAAGGGCCTGCTTTACGGCAAGAACAATTAAATAACTTAATTGAGAGGGCATTGCCAACACATTTTTTCATAATGGTAGGTACATTTTGTGGGGATTTGTCGAATATAAACTTTGCCTTATTATAGCCACAGAGTAAAGGGCCACCAATTCCTCCAAAGAGATCGACAGAAGGTAAAAAGGGTACTGCTGTAAAGTGATTTTTAAATGTAAATAAAATTCTTTATAAATATACTTTGTAAGATAAATGTTGTTTTGGTATTCTATTACATTAAAAAAACTGAATACAAGATATTAAGCTCGTATGTACATTATCATATTGTATAATATTTTAGTTCTTTAGCCCCTGGGCTGAGTACTTAGGACGAAGAAGTATTCACGTAAAAATGTTTCCTTTAGACCATGCCCTGTATAGGTGACATGTTATGTCGTGTTAAGTTGTTATGCGATCACCTAAGATATTCTGGCAGGACACGCGTGCAGTCCTGGGTGAATAATCGCCGATACTTGGGCATTAGAATACACATTTTTAAGGCCTGAATGTTTTGTACTGTTTAATTGAAGGGAGTCACACCATAGTATGACTCTCCAAGCTGCTCGCATATGCTTTGTTCCGAGTAACATTCGTCTTCACTCGCACTACGTATAGCAATAGTATATTGTATGTTAAGAGCTGAAAGTGCATTCTTGCCGCTTGCGCATGAATATTGCTGGTTGAGACGAAGTCGAAACCAGCAATCATGCAAAAGCGGCAAGCGCACTTTTAGCTCGAAATATACATACTATTTTTTCGACGACTGAGCATATTATTAAAGGAAAATATCAAATTTCGTTTTATCGCAAAAATTGATTGACAATCAAGTTAACATTACTCGCGCAGTCTATATGACATGTGATGCGATTATTTCCACAAATGACGGGCGTTGTCAAGGAAACATTCGGACGTGGCTACCTATTTTGTTCACGCGGAAACCCAAAACGCTCGGCGAGCGGCAAAAAGATGAAAACGCACGCTCAGCGGCAAATGTCAACTTTCTGTTGTCAAATGTCAGTGAGAAAAATCTACTTTCGATGTCAGTCGTCGAAAAAATGTTTTCTGCATCTTAGCTTCAAAGTGATGACCTCCTGGTGTCTTCCAATCACGACACTGCCGACAATGGCAAAATTTCTGCATTCGAAGCTAAGTCATATATTACAGCTGTTTTCACATAGTGAGAATATGGAAGAGATGCAATAAAAATATCATTATTTATTTATTTATTTATTTCGCACTTAGCCAACAGCCGTTAGGCCAATTATAGGCGTCGCTGTGCATTTATGGGGACTTCCAACCCCACTAACGACTGTCATGATGTTGTTATGACCGCCGGGACCACCTATTTCCGTGACAGCTGTATCACGAGGCGCCGAGAGATGCAACAGTGGAACTCCCATCCAAGTTCTGACCAGAGAGAGCGTTGCTTAACTCTGTTGATCGAACGTGAAAGCTTGTTCAAGTTCAATCTTATAATTGGGTGTTAAGAAATATAAACTCAATAGTGGCGCTATTTTTATTATAATTTGTATAATTGAGATACAGTGTCGACGTGAAATCCGTAAACATGGCTCTGTCACGCACTGAATATTAAAGTCATTTTGCAGTGTTAAATTAGTGGTATAAAAGTGGAAAGTGTGTTAAAAGAAAATAGAAGATAGAGAAGTTCACAGAAAGAATCTAAGTTACAAGCATAAGAGAAAACTATTAATTATTTAGGCGAAAAGATAACACAAAACCGACATCACCTGAGCAGAGCAGAAGACGGGTGAGGTCAGACGCGGTGTAAACAGCCGGGGGCACGGGAAGGCCGCCAGTGGCGTAAGATAAGCAAGGCGTGCCTGTGAGCGGTGAAGCTAATTTAAGCAGCGGACACGAAAATAACTAAAATTAACAAGAAGGCCAATGTCCGAAACGGAAAACAACGTTGGAAGTATCAAAGAATTTATTTGCAAAAGGAAAAGACGAGAGCTAGAGAATAAATCACCGGAGATAGAAGAAGACACGTTCAGGAGAAGCAAGAAAATACAGAGATCTCCACCAAAAACAGACAATAACGGAGAAAACCAAGAGAAAGAGAATTCCAAGGAAATTGAAATGGATAAGTTAGAGAAATTAATGATAGGTCTATCAACACAGATGAAGGAAATTAAAGAAGATACCAGCTCTACTAAGATGGAAATAAATAACATCAAAACGGAAATAAATAGCATCAATACGCAACTGAAACAATATGGACAAGAAATAAGTAGCATAAAAGAACACCTACTAAAAAAAGAAGTGGAATGGAAAACTAAAAAACTGAGCTAAACAAAGAAATAGACAGCTTGAAAAGAAAACTTGAAAAGAGGAAAGAAATAGAAAGAGAAATAATATCATCAAGGGCAACGAATTTAATAAATTAAACCTCAAGAAAGAAGTGAAGGAATTTCTCCAACACGAAATAGGCATAAACGCGGACATAGAAGGTGGGGAAACCGGAAACAAAGGCGACTATAGTGAAACTGCAAAACTTTGATAAAAAACCCCAAACCAAACCAAAAACGCAATATAAGAGATACTGAGTTATTGAGATGGTACTGAGCCCGCTACTCAACTCTGCTTGCAGCACAAATAAATAAAGCAAGTCAGAAAGCACAGAGTTGGGGTAGTTCATACAACTGAAAGATTTAGCGTATAAATTTCAATCCATAATTACATCTGGAAAGCAATGCCAGTAGTAATGAAATGATTTGAGTACAAAAGGCAAAGGGCAGAGCTCGTTTTTCATAGATAGGAGTCGGTAATTTTAAATTAGCCAAAAATAAGAGGTTTGTGCAAAATTAAAGCCAAGCCAAATAAATAGAACTGTCACAGAAAGGTTTATAATATGTGCGTGTTAAATGAAGCATAGATGTCAGAATAATTAAATAGGATATGTTTATGAGCATTTTAAATAAAAGTAAAAGAAGCAGAATGATTATAATATGTTGCAAAGAGCATAAACCAGGCAGAACATGGCAATTATAATATTAGACAGCAATATTTGAAAATCTGGGAAAATTAGACAGTGGATAAATATGCAAGAAAAGGACATACCCAAATAAGAAGAAAAGTGAGTGAAATGTAGACAGGAAATTCAGAAACAAATAAACAGGATGTGAAACAAAATTGGTGAAAAACAAGTCAGTGTAATTACGCGAGTGATAAAGACAATTTAAATAAAACAAAGTGTAGTGGCGCTATGAGACAATTTAAAACCGAATTGAAAGGACAATAATTTAGAAATAGTATTTTTGTAAAACATTTTAGTTAACGACCAAAGAGGAGAAACAGTTGAATAAAAAATGAATTCTTGACACAGATTTTGGTCTCTGATTTAAATAAAGTTTTTAAATAGTAACATTCAATTTAAATTAATAAAAACTACACCATTGTGTTGGTAATTTACCCGTGTATCAGTGGAAGTGTGGGTTTTAATTTCCCTTGAAAAAAAATATTTTCTCCGATACCACATTCCGAGGGTCCGACCTAGGCTAGCTCAAGATTACGATATTCAATCATGGGCACATTCGAGTCCCTGAGCCCGGGATTTTAACGGCAGCCCATCCGGAGTCAGCGTATAGGAGGCCCATACAGCAGCCATAGCATCGCAGGACCCCGCATCCGGCAGATACCATTCGAAGCCACCGTCCGAGCAGTTACCGCAGCGCTGCAGAGAACCAAGGTTAGTTTTTTTACCAAAATATCGGCGTTAGAAACCGGGAAGTTATGAAATGAACGAGAGGACGTCTTATTGAAGGGAGATCCAAGCAGATTAAAAGTTATAAGCATCCATTGAAAGCAATTTATCAAGAATTGGCATAAAAATCCAGATTTGAGGTTAGAAATAACAATTGCATGTTGGCGTCTATAACAAGCAAGAATCGATTTTGCCTAAAACAAAAGATAGAGTGACGCCGTTGAAGACGCGAGTATTTAAAATTACCTGATCGAATGCTCATAAAACTCCTTTTGTTAAATTTAAAATCACAAAAACGAATCTCAACTAATTAAACCGATTTGTGTAACACATTGACAGCGCAGTAAAGCAGCTACCGCGCGAATGAACTAAATTTACAGCCCAGTGGCGTATCACACGAATTTTCAAATTAACGTATCAGGGAACCCAGCTTTGAGATATGAGTTTTTCTCTTGCCTACCGTACTAGCTTCTCTAATATTAAATTGCAGATGAATGAATTATAGTAAAGGGCATAATGCTGTAATTAACGAACCCGGTAAATACTGAATTATTTTTAAGCGTCTGTAAAATTTAACTAATAATTAAAAAGTTGTTCTGGGCTCCTACTAAGAATTACATTTTATTATAATATCATAATTACATCAATCAAGGCGCGAGCATCATTACATTATA